>JAAIXJ010000198.1:314225-382798 GCA_013403705.1 Heliconius hermathena
TACGGGTGTGTGGTGCTATTTTATGTCCTGGAACTCTGGTGTATGTAGTAGTGTCCGCCTACGGTTCGAGACACGACTGTGGGGTGTGTGCCGTGCGTTTATTTAACATATCGGCCGCCTAGCGGTAGTGCGTTCGTTCCAACGACTTATATTGATCTCACAAATCAATCAACATCACGAATCACCATTCTAATACAATCTTAATATAAACAAGCGTAACAAGTACCTTCGGAAAGATCACACACAAACGTCCCGGAGAGTTCAATAAGACTGTTGCAGCCGCAGTCTGGTAGGAATTCACGGTGTAGGGCGGGGAGGGGCCCGTACTCTTTCTTCCTTTTATTATAACTAGTTCGCAGTTATAGTGGAGAGGAAGATAGGACGCGCTCTTGGCTTTTCTTCGGACGAGCTTTGAGTTATGACAATGTCATATTGTCGAGTTTCCAGTTATCTAAATAACTGACACAAGAACAACTTCTGATGGCAAATATCTTAAAGCGATACCTTCTAATGGCATAATATAAAATTCTTAATACTGTTACCTCTGAATCTCTAAAAGATTTTGGGTTCTTCACGATCACAACTATAAACGATTCTAACCACTAGACACATCACGAGCCAAGGCATTATTATATTAAATAATATATTCAAAGGAGTTTGGGATATCAGTTACAAAGTGTATAAAAATTTCGACGTAGCTTGATGAGAACGTATGGCTTAGTGGTCAGTGCGCCTGGGCGGTTTCCAGGAGGCGCGGATCCCGCTACGTTCAAATTTTTATACGTTTTCTAAATAAGTGTTTTTACATTTTATTTTATCTATTCCTTATTCATGTAAATTGCTTGTATTCAATGGAAATTGAGTCACATTATTTCCTTCTATAATACGATTTCCGTCAAAATAAATATTATGTTACATATAATTTTGCAGCTTTAGATACTTTAAGGGAGAATCGGGAGGCTTGTCCAGATGGGAGAGTTGTACTATCATTCTGAAATGTATTTAATTTTTACGTGAACTAAACATCAATAAGTTCATGGGTCACATGCAAGAGGCCAATAACATGTATGCCGCAATTTTTTATTACAGCATATGGAACGTAAAACGTGTTTTTGTTTGCTGTCTTGTTAACTGAGGTACGTAGTGCGTGTTGCTATTATTATATTACTAGATAAATATATTTTGACATGTGTGAAATATATTTTTTCTATGATCAGAGGTTTTTCCATACTATAACTTAAAAATTAGAATATTGTAATCGGGAGAGTTGCACAAGAGTGGGTTCGGAAAATTCGATTCGAGTGCTCATGCCTGTATCATATTTAGTTATCTTCTTCTGTATAAGGAATAAAAATAATAATATTAAGAATATGTGTATATACAGTCCAAAATGATTTTTCAATGAATATAAGATGTTGGATATGTTCAATATAAATGCATAAAAAAATAGAATTGCAGGATACTATAATAAAAAATAATGGAGAAAAAGATATGAAGATCCAAACAAAAAGAGATGTGAAGAGAACAAAACTCAATCGGTCCAAAGAACACTAAACCTAACTAAATTTAAAAATAGTATTCATATCAAAAATACTACAAACTAAGTAGGGACTCCCATTTTTGTTTAAAGTGTATTATTGTTTTATTGGATTTTGGAATTATTAAAAATGTTATAAAAATAATTATTGTAAAAGTTTACTGAATAAATATTATAGCTAAAATTTTTTTTTTCTCAAAAATAATATGTTCAACTCTCCCCATTCTCCGGTTAAAGTGCCCATGCTGGTGGGGAAACTTGAATTATTTCTCATTATTGTCTAAACCTAAGCACAAGTAAATATGATATTTTATATAAAATGTGGTTTAACTCTCCCGAACTCTCCTTATTAGCATAATATTATGATACAAACGGAAATTAGTTTAATTGTACGTGCATAAAGATTTTTTTCTTCTTTTTTCTTTTTGTTTTCATCATTTAGGACATTATATCAAGAGAAATAGAGTTCTCTAATAACCTATTCGTCGCTCGCAATTTTGGTTACGTGGATTTCCAACGTAAAATTGAAATTCCCGGTCTCGTAGGAATTTTATGAAATCTTCTTCCTGTAGTTTTGTGTTGTCAGTGATAAAAGAGTTTTATATAAATTGTTAGGATCCAGATCTTTTTGGCAGTTATACGGCCTTTTTGGTCGATCTTCGACCGAAGCTTAAATAGAATTCCAATTGAATTGTCAGTTTTAAACCGTCAAAGTTAAGCTATAACAAAAAGAATAATTGTAAAACTAGGAGGATTCTATATAGAGATTTTTAAGTCCCTCTCTTAAAACTCAAGGAGAAAACTTAGACACAATTCAGAGATTTTAGAGAGTCTGTTTTGTTTCGCTTCTGGTTTCTAAAAATCAAATCAGCTTCACGCTGTATCCCGCACACAGCAGGGTAGGCAGAGGGAACCTAGTGTTAAGACACTCCGTTTCCCACTTCCTACCGAATTCTGTAGGCATTTCGTGTTGAGTGGCAGAACTCAACGCCACGCTTGTCCTCGACACCAGAGCGAAGAAATGGAAATATAAATTTAAGTAAATATTTCATCTCCTCGAGTGGGGTCGAACCTAATCGGTTACCGACTGGCCTCAAAATATAAATTATAAATGCAAGACATATTATTTGTTCTTGTTTTATTACTACTATACTTATACATACTCAGTATACTTACATGATATCTCAAAAGGCACGCGAGGAATTAATAAATTCATAATTTCTCGAAAATATTCTTATGAGAGCAGAATAAATATCAAAAAGATATGGGTATAAATTTATAAAAAGTATAAAAAATTTCACCACTCTTAATTCACATCCTGCAAAATGATTTAAAAGGTAAAACTTGGGCATTTAGTTAAATGAAATGTCATTGTCTATTTGCAACAATCCATTCAAAAGGCACTCTTCTTATATTATATTTAAAATGTTTTCTTTATGTGAAGCAGCTCAAAAGAGAAGGCTTATAATAAAAAATGTAAATAGCCATAGAGCATGTGTCAAAAGAAATTTTTGAATAAAGTTTAAATATTCTTTTAAATTATATTTAAATAATAATTATGTAATAATATTTTTTTTTATTACGCTGTATTCCATATGCACATAGCTGGGTAGGCAGAGAGAACCTGGGAACCCAGTGTTAAGACACTTCTATTCCCCACTTAACAAGTAGCTAAGAATTATAACGGTATTTTTTTTTAATTTACGCATTAATCGCGATAGACCCTAATTTACTTCTATTTTAGTTCTATTTGTTATTATTATTTAAAATTCTAGAATATACTTCGAGGGCGGCAGAAGTAGAATATTTCCCAGTTTTTGTGTTAGTAAAGGTCGAAAATCCCAGGAACTGCTGTGTACTTCTCTCCTTACAGAAACAGCAACAGGAAGAGAGGTTTCCGTTGATTTTCGCCATTCTCCACACAATTTCTCGGATTTGGCTGAAGAGCGGGAAACAAATGTCTTGATACCAAATTTTCTTTGTCATAAAATGGCAACCAGAAAAGAAAATGTCCTGAAATTTCTACGGAAAACAGGATTTAACGCTTTATAATCCACACATATGAAGTTGCGACCCTAGTATAATAAAATAGTAAACCTATTTCATTTGACTGCTTTTATTAGTTTTATTTCACGGTGAATCTCATATATAACAGGGTAGGCAGGGAGAATCTAGTGTTAACACACTCCGTTCTCCAATTCCCGCCGAATGAGGCATTGCGTGATGAGTGGCGGAATTGAACGCTACGCTTTGCCGTGTTACCAGAGCGCAGAAATTAAAATATTAGCAAAAAGTTATTTGTTCCCCAAAAAAAAGGAACTCACAACCGACATTATATATGTCATATACTTTTACCACTGCACTTCTACAACTTTTAACAAATAATATAATACATTCATTCAATAGTAACTGTAAATAGCCTCTAGCAAATATATCTCGAAAATATAATGTTCTTTTCAAAGAACTAAATGAAAGAGTACAATAAAATACACAGATAACATATCTTGTGCAAGAACCTTTTTTAAATTAAGCTTTTTGAAATTGATTTGAAAGTTTCTTGAAATTTCTATGTAAGTACTGACTTCAAAGTTAGGCCTACTGGACCTACTTAAATAAATTTTAAAACAACATTAATAGCTTAGAACAATGTTTTTGTTGTTAAAAAATCAAAATGAAACCATTTTACATATTACTTTTTCAAGAAATATTTCCTCATGAAACATTGTTCTTCATGAAGCAGGTGCAAGGACTAGCGTCCAAGTGTAAACGCGATGGTTGTGGGTTCGATTTGCACTCAGGATGATGAAATATTTGATATTTTAATTTTCTCGCTCTGGTAACGAAGCAACCAAAAGCACGGCATTGAGTGCTGCTATTCAATACGCAGTCTCAAGAATTTGTTAGTGAGGAACGGAATTGTCTTAATGGATAAAGTATCTTTTTACACTAGAGTCCCTGAGTACCCTGTGTGTGCGGGATACAGCGTGAAGTTAAAAAAAATAATATTAAGTGTNTATACCCTACCGGTGCTCCTTAGGAGAAGTCTAGGTCCAGCAACTGCTGTAAAAAGGGCTGTGATGGTGATGATTATTTTCCTGGTGGTAATGATTATTATCCTGGATATAGTGATTATATTTTTAAATAAAACCAGACAAGCGCCAGTCGGCTACCGAGGGTTCCGTACAGAAATTGGAGGTCTCAAGTTTTTTTGAAATTCAAGCTTAGCTGAGCCAGAGTCCTTTCATCTCACACCTCACTCGAACTAGTGGCTTTAATACCAAATTTTGTTCCTTTTTAAGGATATTATTTTTTAGAATTTAACCACAAATGTATAGTTTTAATAATTCTTGGTCAGCCGGAAGTACCCGATGAATTCCCTTTATAGTGTCGAAATACGAGTTTTTTGCAATATAAACTGCCATTTTTTTTTAAATAAATATAAAAATATATTTTTTATCAAGAAATCATGGTGCAGTAGATTTGAGTAAATGGTTTGAATTTCAACTCGATATATCCAAGCGTTCCTGAGATAAAGGGTTTTGACAGACAGACAGACGGACTGACAACAAAGTGATCTTTATAAAGGTAAAAACCCTAAAAATATACTCTTTTCTACTTTGAAAACTAATTAACCTCGGAACCTGGTGTTAAGACATTCTGTTCACATTTTAATTTCATAAATATAGTCATTTATTTTTTAGTAGTACAAACGTGAAAATCAATAATATAAAAATATTGTTCAAATTAAAAGCATATTTTTTTTAAGCAAAGGCAGCAGGCCTTATTATTAAATTTGTTATATATTGGATTAACAGCGTGAAGCGTTATATTTCATTACATTCAATTTTATTGACGCACTAATTAGTGAACTGTTACTTGTCGCTAGAATTATAATGCAGTTTGATCATTATTTGTAATAATTTAAAAATAAATAACGTTTAAAATATTGCTAAAGAAGGCCAGTAATTTATTTAATATAAATAAATATAACAATTAGAAGTCATAATAAGTTCTTTGATTTTCACGATTATTACACATTATAAATGAAACTATTTTAACCGGATTAATCGCGTATATTTTGTAATTTTATACATTTTTGGAAACCCGACGTTTCGAACACTTTGCAGTAGTCCGTGGTCACGGGTAGACTGAGGTGGCATTCGTCTGTCAGTTGACATAATTATTATATCAAACTACCGCCAACGATTTCTTAATTGCCTCGCGACTGCCCTGGATTCCTGCAGAATGAGCTGATGGTATCTTGTCCCCTGGTATGGTGGGTTTGAGACTCCAATGATTTTATGAGTGGGTCCCAGGTGGTAGAAAGCTTCCAGCCATCCTCTCTATTGAAATTAGGATGTTTTTGTATTTCAATAGCCTCGCGGATCATTCTAGGAATGTATCTGTTTTCCTTAGCGAGGATTTGGGGTTTATCAAACCTAATGTAGTGGCTGGGTTTATCCACAGTATGCTCACACACAGCTGACTTCGATACATGCCCATTCTTGATATCGGAGATGTGTTCCTTCACCCTAACACCGATGCTTCTCTTTGTTTGACCGATGATATGATAAGCCAAAGTCACAGTCTAGTTTGTATACACCTGCACTCTGTAAAGGAATATTACTTTTTACTATACATTTACTCGAGTGTTGATTAGCGTAACTCAACGCAGCGTTTTGTATTACTAGAGCAAGGAAAAGAAAATAATTCACTGCCTCGAATGAAACCACAATCTTTTTGAAATATACCAATAATACATACAGCTTATTACACTTATCAAGCACCTTATTTTAATTACCTATAATGTCACTTTGATGATTAAAATCTTAAGATAAAATAAACTTGAAATTTAAGCTTTATAAAAATTAAGCAGTAGTAGTGGCTAGCAGTACTAATTATGAACCGGTCTAGAAAATCAACCAGAAAGCTTTCTACACCACATGCAAATCGCTCACTACTTTTTTTTTTCAGCTTCACATCGTATCTCGCACATATTGCAAGGGATTCTAATGTTAAGTCACTCCGTTTCCATTAAAACACTTCCGTTCCTCACTACGCTCATTAGTTTAACACTAAATACCAAGACCGACCAAACACTCGACATCTAATAAGCATGCATTCCGTCAACACCTAACATTACCCTTAGCAATAGATTTTGTGCAAAATTTTATGTAAACATTTGTAAAGCTGTCGAAAGTTCCGCCACGTTCGCTTCCCACGAATTGTGAATAATTAAACTTTGTTATTTATGTCAGTTTGCCCAAAAATGACAAGTGGTCCGAGCCGTCAAGATTTGTTGAGCCATTCAAATATTCAATATTGAACACAGTTTGAAATAAAAGGAAACCTCAAATAATGTGTGATAAAATAATATTACATATACTTTTGGGCTGTATTAAAGTATGATAAGGCCAGTCGTGGCGTGCGTGGCGCAGTGATAGAAAGTATAGCCGTAAACGTGCTAGTTTGTAGGTTCGATTCCCACTCGTGGAGTTGAAATATTTAATATTTTCATTTCTCCGCTCTAGTGGCGATTTCCGCGCGTTGATTTCCGCAACTCAATACGCAATGCCTCCTGAATTCGGTGAAAATATGAAACTTAGTGTATTAACACTAGGTTCTTCCTTCGGACCCCTTACTATGTAACATAACAGATATCGTGATTTCACAAAGTTCTAAAAAATTATAATATGATAAAATCTATCAAATAAAATCTAGCGTAGATTGCTCTAGGAGACCTCTAATGTGTTCTTAATACGTATTTACATTTTTAGCAGTTTGAGTAATTTTATTTAAATAACATTTATATCTTTGTACTTAAGTGTTCTTAGAGATTCGATATCGATTCTATGAAATACATATGTGAATTACTTTATGTACAAGATTTTTCACAGATAATTATGATATTGAGCCCAGTCGTGGTGAAGCGGCACAAAGTGTGACTGTAAAACGACTGGTTGTGGGCTCGATCCTCACTCGAGGAGATGAAATATTTACTTAAATTTATATTTCCATTTCTTCGCTCTGGTGTCGAGACAAAGCGCGGCGTTAAGTTCTGCCACTCAACACGTACACTTATTTATGTTGTTAGCATCTCTGTAGGTAGGTTTTTACAAATTTGATTTTTACAAAATAGTTTCTCTCTTGCCAAACGATAATTCTTAGTAATTATCTTTGGGTAGCGGAAATTTGTAAAAATCTCCCTACAGAGATGCTAACAACATAAATAAGTTGTAACAAGCGTATAAAAATTTCGACGTAGCTTGGCGAGAACGCATGGCTTAGTGGTCAGAGCGCCTGGTCGGTTTCCAGGAGGCGCGGGTTCGAGTCCCGCTGCGTTCAAATTTTTATACGTTTTCTAAATAAGTATACTTCATGTATATTCCTGATTCTGTTTATATATTATAACTTTAAAGTAAATGTAAAGGATATTACATAATATTCTTTTATAATTTTGCAGCTATATTGTATTCGTTGTGCACTATTAACTGAATTTTCGAAAAGGTGATGGTTGAAATTACGCAAAAAATAAATGTATTAATTTGTTCCCCATGTTTAAGTTCTAAGTACTCTAGTCTCAACTTTCGAACACGAGACATTGCTTGTTAAGTGGCGGAAGTTGACGCCGCGCTTCGTTAGAATTATACTATGGGAAAATGAAAATAATTAAGTTCCCCAAATGGTATCAATTCCAAATCACCTCGATAAACCATCGCGATTACAGTCAACTGCGCCACGAAATATTATTATTTCAGCTTTACGCATATCTCGCATTTAGCAGGTGAGCAGGGGAGACAGAAGAAGCTTAGTGTTAAAACATTGGGAATGGAGTCCCCATTTTCCGCCGAATTCTAGAAACATTGCATGTTAAGTGGCGGAATTTTGACTCTTTACTATTATAGAAAGATCAAAACTTAATTTTAATATATTCTTCTATCGATACTTGATGCCGTAATTAACTCTAGGACGGTGTACAATAGTAGGAGTTACTATTTGTTTTCGTGCTGTTGCATTCTATATCAGAATATTGGTTGCATATGCACGGTCATTTTAGTGTAAACGAAATAATTGCCTCTATATTATCGTATAATTCTCTGTTGAAGCAGTTTAAGTTTACACATTTTATATAGTAAAATATGAATTTTGAAATATGATTTTTTTTAGCATGTCGCTGTATCCAGCACATAGGCATAGGGCCTAGCATCTAGTATAAAGGCACTGCGTGTTGATTGGCAGAAGTCCATGCTGTACATTGTCATTCCAGAACGGGTATATAGTAGGGGTCGCAATCCGGGATCCCGGGATTCAAAAATCCCGGGATATCGGACCAAATATAGGTCTTAAAAATCCCGGTTTTAATTTTACAAAAAACCGGGATTTTCGATATTTTCGGTTTTTACAAAGTTAAAAGTTAATTATTCGAATTAACACGTGCCTGCTATTAAATCCAGGCTTCTTTAAGATATACAATGGTACATAACATACATCGGCAAAAGTAAGTGATGAGTTTTCCTCAAAATCCGGAATTTTACGACATTAACCGAGTTTGACCGGCCCAACCAACGAAAGCACAATACCGTATTTTCTCATTGCGCGTCGTTGTTGCGCGTCTTTGTTGCACGTCAAATTCTTTTATTTAGTAAATATAACTTAATTAACTACTTCCCTAAAAATATCCTCCTATTTTAACTCTAAAAATAAGAAGCTTCAAAAATTACTAAAAAAACTAAACTCAACTCAGAGAGAACGGAGCGCCAAACCTCTTTCGCCTCGTCGACTGTCGTCAACCNTTCACTGGTTCTAATATCTTACCATTTACACTGATCTTGCATTTCGTCCTTTCTTCATCTCTTTCAAAAATCAGAACTTTTGTCTTATTCGCATTGAGGCTTAGACCATTATATTCACACCCTTCTTTCAGAGTGGTGACCAATGCCTGCAACTCGCATTCTGATTCTGATGCAATAAGCACTGCATCATCTGCTTACAGCAGGCAATTCACATTCAAGTCACTTATTTTCATTTCCATATCACTTTGTTTCACTCCTTGGAGACATCTATCCTAATGCAAATTGAACAATCAAGGTGACATGGCACAACCTTGTTAAACACCCGATCGGATGTCAAGCCAGGGCGACACACCAGCTACTACTTGCACGCAGGCTGAATGATTTCTGTAAAGAGACTTTACAGCCTGCAGCAAGGGTCCGCTCACATTGTACCGGGGTAGTATCTCCCATAATTTCGCTCTTACAACTCTGTCAAACACCATTTCCAAGTCTACAAAAGCACAGAAAACTTTTTGGTTAACGGCCTAAAATTTTTCCGTGATCATGCGGAGGGTAAAGATCTAGTCCATACACCCTCTTCCAGGTCTAAAGCCTCCTTGGGCCTCCCACAACAGCCTTTCAGATCTCTCTTGCATTCTTTTCGCTAAAAAAATAACTAATTTTGTCAAATCCCGAAAATATCGAAAAAACCGGGATCCCGGGATTTTTTTAAAGTCGATATCGAAAATCCCGGTTTTGCTTGAATGGTCCGATATTGCGACCCCTAGTATATAGGAATAATTCATTCTCACAGATGATGATCAAATCTCAAATCAAATCAAGCCAAAAGAAAATTCATAATTATGGCGTTTTTAGTAAGACGACGTGCTACTATAGCTAAATATATAAAATTTATTTTTTTAAGGTTAATTCTGTACCCTGCACATATCAGGGTAGGCACACAGAAACGGGAACCTAATGTGAAGACATTCCACTCTCGATTCAGACACTGTTCCCCACTTTTCGAAGATTGCGTGTTAAGTGGTGGATCTCAACGGATAGAATTCGGCTTTTAGTCTCGTTCCTAGAGCGGAATATTTACCAGTCACTTGCTAGTGCCCATGCATCATAAGGGCCATATTTTTTTTTTAAAAGCAGTAAAAAAATTTTGTGTTCGTTGAAATGTGATAATATTTCAACGATCTCTTAACATAGAAAATATAAAAACTGACTCAAACACATCACGTTCATAATAAATATAACCTATCTGTCCAAAGTGAGCCTAACCAAGTGAAATAATTTTCTTCTGGCATCACATTTGCGTGCAAAGAAAGACAGGCACGTTTAGTTTTCAGAGTACACGGCTTTTTACGTTATTCTCACATGAAACATCGACTCTTGTATAATGGCGCTATAACAGGATAATGGATTTTCGTTCGTGGACACAATTTTTTTGGTCAAAATGCTAGTACATAATGCATGAAACGTTGTTTTTTTTTTAATTTGTTTTTGTATTACACGTTGTTTCTTATTGTGGTTTTGTATGTATGAGTTTTTGATTTTTGTTTTTTAAGGATTATTTGAACAGAGACCGTCGTGGCGCAGGGGGCAGCTTCTAACTGTAATCGTGATAGTTACGGCAGCTTACTTATTTAAAGAACCTTGGATTGGTGGGTTAGATTGCATAGGTAGCATTGGCCCACATCTTCCTGTGGACGTCATAAAAAATGAGTCAGAGACAAATCAACAGAGGTGGGCTGCAGCATTCACTTTCACTCTTCACTTTCTCCTCTTACTCTAATTAATCAGTCAAATCAGTCTAAAGTCAATTAGTAGTGAACTGCCCCGTGTGGCGAGTATGGGCATTTGTAACTCATAAGTGTGCCTAATACATATAGGCTCCCAGTTCTAGGCAGACCCGCTAGGCCCAAACATTGTTACGCTTGCAATATCAGAGGGTCGATAATTGCTAACAATCCCCGTGTTAGGGCTGGCTACCAAAATAGATGGTTTTTTTAGCAACGCACTATGGATGCTAGATAATACTGGACGGACACCTTGTCGAACTTTAAGTAGAGCTAAGTCACATTAACTGGTATATAGGTTAATCGGAAGTCCGAAGAAAAATAATGGTTTAAAAAACGCTAGAATAACACGCTTTTGTAAGTGCAAGTAAAAGAAAAAATAAATTATGAATCGTTCAATCGTTTGTCCCTATTTCTAGGCTAAAGTATAATATGATCTTTTAATTACAGTGTTTAATTGTAAAATCGTGGGGTGTGGAACAGGAAAGACTTTCTTGTAAACAAATACTAATACTACCTTGCTGACGAAAGCTGCATTAGGTTTCACAAGAGCATAATATATAGCTTATGGTCTACGAATAAGAACTCTACATTTTGCCACTTTTGACGCATTATCTTTATGTACTTATTTACTGAGTTCGACAAACAGGTATTTTGAATAGGCTGTTTAATGTAGAGCCTAGAACGTGCTAAAACTCTAGTTAGAGCCCCGATCTAACTTGTTTCCCGTAACATTGCTTAACTTGATTTCTCAACAAGTTAAGCTCGATATGTTTACTAGTAGGTAGTCCAAGGTTCCATCAGCCACCTTCCAGTCCCATCATCAGACCTGCTCGATGGTACCATTAAAAAAATTAAATCAAATCAGCTTCACGCTGTATCCCGCACACAGCAGGGTAGGCAGAGGGAACCTAGTGTTAAGACACTCCGTTCCCCATTTTCTGCCGAATTCTGGAGGCATTGCGTGTTGAGGGGTAGAACTCAACGCCGCTCTTAACCTCGACACCAGAGCGAAGAAATGGAAATATAAATTTATGTAAATATTTCATCTCCTCGAGTGGGGATCGAGCCCACAACCAGTCGATTTTGCAGTCACACCTCGTGCCGCTGCGCCACGACCGGCCTCTGGTACCATAATACTGTTAAAAGCAAGTTTCATGATAATAAATTAGAAGTGCGTGTAATTCTTATTCTTACATTACATAGTTCCTTACATACAGGAACTATGTAATGTAAGAATAAGATTACGCCATTACATAGTTCCTTACAGGTTATACAGGTTGACCTAATAAAATCGTGTTAAAAAGGAGAAAATCGTGGAATCAGGCAACTTGCTATATTTCCGTGAACATGAGCAGTTAATACGAGGAAGTTTGCCACTATCACCACCCTTTGATCCCTATCACCCAAACCGAAGGGACAAATGTTTGATTTGCCACTTCTTTGTACTCCCATTTTAGCATTGATTTTTTCCCATAACTACGCTGTAGTAGGCCTTCTAGGTGTCGTTGAGGGCTTTGGCGATACCTTCTTACGTTGCTTTCACCTTGTCGTTAATGTACGTCGAAGTAGGCGCGAATACCTTTAATAAATACGTAAAGTTAATTTTAATATTTTTTTCGATATTTCAGAAATTCTTATTTTGTACATGACGACGATGGCTTAAAATTTAAAAAAAAATGGTTTCTTGTAGAATACAGCTACTCAAGTAAAAATATTTCATGCACAAATGGAAAAGTGTACATTACACGACCTAATAAAAATTTTATATTTTGATATAAAGTACAAAATCACACCTGAATCACCGTCGCATGCAAATGTGTAATAGAGCGTCACGCGATCGTGTGCGGACTTTTCAAACAGATATGTCACTTGTTTTAATGGATATAAAGCAAAAATGAATTAAAATTATCATATTTTTGTAATATTTTAACAGATTAAATGCCCAGTGAGTATTAAAAATTGTAAATTTTAGGCAAATTATTTACTATTCACTGCAGTGAAAAAAATGTAAGTTACAGCATTTTCTTAACTTTAAACTTATATATTTGTAGACTTGAAAGGCTCTTTTTACAGCATATCAATTAGCTTTTTTTATAGCTTAACGCTGTCTCCTACATATAGCAGGGTAGACAGAGGGAACCTGGGAACTTAGATATAATACACTCCATTCCCGTTCCTCGCTTTACACCGAATTCTAGATCCAATGCATATTGAGTGGCGCTTTACCTCGTCATTAGGATGAAGAAATGAAAATATTAAATATTTAATTTCCTCGACCGAGAATCAAACATACGACCTGTCGCGCTTACAGTCACAACTTGTGCCCCTACGCCACGATTGGCCTTAATATATATTAAATAAAACACTATTTACTATTCAAATGACATCCAAAGTTACTCAACCGGACACCTCAATTACTTTATTAACATACAACGCGCCTTTGTCCTCAAGGTAGTCACATCGAGTCAAATCGCCCCTTTACTATACAAATTGGCTATCACCCCAAGAGAAGGTTTAGTTGATGCAACGATTCAAATTCAGTCCTTTGACGTGTTGATTGATACACACCATTGCTCGTTCAGATTGAAAATCAGTATGTATGTATGTATGAATATGTATGATGTATGACATCGTCTTATTCGTTTGTACGTGTTTGGGATGGAATTGTTGTACGTGGCTGTATATATTTATATATATTTTAGTATCACGCTGTATCTCGCATATGTAGTAGGGTAGGCAGAGGAACTTTAATGTTAAGACACTTCGTTCTCCACTTAGTGTTGAGTAGCGGAACTCAGCGCCGGGCTTTTCCCTTGGAGTCAGAGCGAAGAAACGTTATATTATAAAGTATACACGTAGCTATATTATAAAGATGTATACTATTATAATATAATAAATTAAATTATAATAGTATAATATAATAAATCTGAGACAGTAATAATTGTGTTTAGTTGCCACGTTGAGTTCCGCCAACCGCCACTCAACATGCAGTTACTGAAATTGGGATAAAAAATTTTACCTATTTGAGGCAATTGTAACGTGATAGTAGTAGGTTTGATCTGTACTCGGGGGAATGAATGAATCTTTGTAAATATTTTCATTTTTTCGCTCTGGCACCAAGACAAAAAGCCCGAAGTTCATCTACACTACTCAATACGCAATGCCTTGAAAAATACGGTGAAAATGGGGAACGGAGTGTTTTAACATTATGTTTCTCCTACTTACCCTGCTATGTGCGGGATACAGTGCGAAGTTAAAAAAAATATTTACCTTCACGAAACACTTAAAAATTCCTTGAAAGTCTCTTAAGCAAAGATTAATGATAGCTCAAACTTAAGAAGCAGCGAAGCTGTAAGCGGTACATAAATATATATATACGAAATGTTCACTGAAACTTCTAGATTTTATTTAAGTTCTAGTACTTCTTCTTCAATTTTGTTGTTAATTTATTTTAAAGTATGCCAGAATATTTTTCTATTTTAGCCGATAGCAGAATATGCATGTTGATCCGGCTGGGTCCGATAATGAAAACTTTTTATACATAGCTTCACGCTATATCCCGTAAATAACAGGGTAGGCAGATGGAACCTAGTGTTTTAAGACGATATTTCGTGTTGGGTTTCGATCACAAAGCCTTGTTACCAAAGCCGGAAAATTAAAATAATCCATTCTTTTGACTGGGAATTGAACTCACAGCTGTCGAATTTACAGACATACACTGTGCCGATGCGACAACCTCAAATATTATGTATTTATATACTTAGAAAAATCTCCTTTAATTTATTTATAAATCTTTTTATAAAAATACAACTACTACAAAACGTGGTTTAATGTACGAGCGAGTTAGATTTTTGTAAGTTATGTTTAAGGTATAAAAATGTTATTCCAGATGCGTAACAAAGTAAAATTTTGAATAAATGTCATCGTGGTGCAGTTGTGATGTTTCAACTTAACGCACGGGTTTGGTTTTATGATACCAAATATAAATCCAAAATACATTATAACAGACTTAAATTTTTATTCATTTTAGAAAAATAGAAAGATATAAGCACAAACTGCTCAAAAATAAATAATATTTGCTTATCATAAATCTTATCATTATAAAAAAAAACAACGTGCATAGATCCAAGCGTTGAGCTGTATTATACAATTTTCTTCAAGAATTTTTTCCAAGAAATCACAAATTCCCAAATATTTGCCGAACCATTGAAAATCGCTGAACATGAAGTGAAATGTATAGATACAGAAGTCTTCAATCTATAGACTGCAGTTGATCCGATGAACGGCTTATATCCTGTATATATTTTTAATTATCTATTAAATTTATTATTTTATAAAATATATTTCAATTGTTGTTTAAAGTTGAAAACGCTGAGAAAAATTAGAATTACAATTTTAATTCCCTTATCTCTCATTTCTATTATACTAGTAGAAGAAACCCAACGTATTTATTTAAGAGTCTTGCATCTTAAATGGGTTTGGTTATAGCACAATTTTGACAAAGAATGCTTAGATTATCCTGTTTTTTAGATTTTTCAGTTATTTGCAGTGCACTTCAACACTGACTGAGAGTGGATTGTTTTAAGAAAAAGATATAGAAGCATAAAAATAGTTTGGCACAAATGGACATAAATTATATAGGTAGAAGGTGAAAATGTGGCCCTCCGTTTTGTTTTTGTGGCCCATAATGTAAAGTAAAATGATAACAAATCGAAATAATACGTCACCGGTTTTGATATTTATTTATCTATTATATGATTTACTATAAAATAAAAAAAATGTGATAGAATATATATATATATATATTCCGATTAAAAACAAATTTAACAAGTTAACATCAAGAGTGGGTTATATGGCCCTATTTAAGTCAAATTAAATAAAACTTAACGAAAAAACTCGTAGATTTATTTCGCCTGCACAGCTAGTGTGAATCCATAAGTTATAGAGTTGACGCTGACTCCACTCTTCTCCAAGTCCAAGTCTGTCGCTAGAATAACTTGTGTCACAAAATATGCAGAATTCATCATATTCGGACAATTTCTACGACATTTTCATTATTGTTGTTACTGCTGGATATGACGTCTCTTTAGTACAGGACAGAACTGCTGGCGACATCCTCTCTATCATCTCGGCTACTTCGATAGGCACGTTAACATCCGCTTCCAGGTTCGCAGCCACTTTCACGATGGCAAATATTCGAATAATTTATAGCTAGGTAATTGATAACAAATTTTGTCTAGGCATCTGTAGACAAGTAAATTTTCAAATACGATGTCTGTATGTTATATGGCCCCCGGGACTATAATGCGAGCAATATGAGAGGGCCAATTTACCTATATCATGGAATCTATTAACAGGCCTCATTGCATATAAAACATTGTATATTCTGCATATTTACCTTAAAAATCCTATAGGACAAAGTTAATTAAACATAATGTCAAACTCTCGGCATTGATGACTTGATATTTTTAAAATTATTCAAATAATTGCAGCATATTAAAAAGTTTTGACGAGTGCAGGTTTAAGCTGTTTCGTAACACACGGAAATGCGCTACCACCTCTCAGATTTTTTTCAAGTTTTCAAGAAAAAGTTTCACTGGTTAGCATGACTCTTAATAACTAATATCAAAGGGGGCCATAATACCTGCGGGTATACATTACCACCTTCTCGTATACTTTTGTACTAAAAATTATAGGAGATTCTTAAAACATAGTGTGGTCTGTGTAACAAGTTCGTTTTATTACACATAACCGGAAGTCCAAACAAAATTTATAATTTACCAGGAATCAAAAACAGAAGTAAGTAGACTGCAACTGAGTGATATTTACAGAAACAATCAAGAAACAGTCAACAGCCAATAACGGTGGGAGTCACAGAAATATTTCACTTAGTAATATGGCATTCTGTACCATGAGTTCGAATGCGAAACATTCTAGCAGATCTTATGTTTATAAGTAAAACTTAATGCACAGATTTAAGTTACACTAAAAGGTTATTATATACTATGTTAAAGGAGGAAAAATAGAACACTTTAAAAAGTGGCCAGGTCAGTCATGGCGCTGTGGCATAAAGTGTGACTGGAAACGCGACTGGTTGTGGGTTTAATCCCCACTCGAGAAAATAAAATATTTATTTAAATTTATATTACCATTTCGTCAGCCTGGGTGTCAAGGCTAGGCGCGGCGTCGAGTTCCGCCACTCAACACATAATGCCACCAGAATTTGGCGGAAAGTGGGTAACGGAGTATCTTCACACTATGTTCCTCTGCCTACCTTGCAATGTGCGGGATACAGCGTGAAGCTGAAAAAAAGGAAAGTGAGGATTTTGGTCACACACGCCTACCAGTGTATGCTTGGAGCGCACGTTCTGACTGATCAAAAGTATCAATGTAAAAAGCTATTAATAGTATCTAAATAAAACTTTCCATATCGTCCTACACGATAAACTTAAAATTTGACACGCATATGCAAATACATAAGAGGATTTATATTTAAAATACATTATCATACTATACGTTTACGAAACAAGAGCTTACATAGTCTGAACAATATCTCACACGTCAGAGCCCTTTGTAGGAAGTTTGTTTGATATTACATGGTATGTAGCCTCTGTGAAGGGCTTTAACTGCGGTCTGCTTAATAAATGAGACTCACGTTATATGTTATATAATATATGTTTCTTACGTATCTTGTTCAAGACACCGCTGAGGAGTAGACTTGGTTTGCTAGAAATGGACTTTTGGACTCAATTTTCAAAGATATTTTTTGTAATTTCATTAATGGTCTTGAAAAATGGACAGATGGACAACAAACTAGTTCTATAAAAGTTCCGTTTTTTTTTTAAGTAAACCCTAACAAAAATGCCCAGTACTCAATTTAAAATAGTATGGAAGTATCTTATTAATCGACCAAAAAAAAAGAAGTTATCAATTCCACTGCATTTTTTTTCGCAAATCTTTATACGGTAACTAGTACACGTCCTCTTGGCTTGTAGACTTTAAGATGTAATTTGGTAAATCGGGTAATAGTTGAAAATCTGTCTACGTAGTTAATTTCAACTTTCTAAGTCCAGTAGTTTTGTCAGTAGTCAGTAGCGTTGTCTGTCAGTCACTCAGTAATGGAAAAGTTTATATATTATGTAAAATGTACATATTATATATATTATGTAGATCAAAGACTGGACCGGTACAATAAATATTTTTATGAAAAAATATAAAAATTATGTAGGTCCAATTAAATCTATATTTTTTAAAATCCTATTAGTCTTCATGACATGTCCAAACAAAGCATGACAATGAATTGTAAGTCAGGAATAAAACGAGACAGTAGCTGGCACCGCTCTAGATAAAAAAGAACTTTGGAACACGTCCAAAAACGTTGGCAGGCTGTGACGAGAAAAGTTAAAGGGAATTAACAAAAAATCTAGTGGCATTCATTCGTTGTATAGTGCGTCAATTCAAGTATATTTATTTTTGCTACTTCATCAAAAAAATATTCTTAAAAAAGTTTCAAAAATAACAATATTTTTTTGTATGTAATTGAGCTAATTTCAGGTTAAAGATTATTTATTTCTCATAAGAATTCAATTCACTAGAGATAATAACATTTTACACTAATAACAGTAATTCGTTGTAGCTATAAATATAATTTATACTATATCTGCTATATTAAAATATAGCAGACAGATTGTTTAAACAAGAAAAAAAATAGTATTAATTCAATCTAATAAGTCTTCTATTTTTTAAATTTAATTATACCATTATTTAAAAGCAGCGGCGTTGAGTTCTGCCACTCAACACGCAATGCCTCCAGAATTCGGCAGAAATTGAGGAACGGAGTGCGTTAACATTAGGTTCCCTCTACGGCAGAGGCTCTGCTTACCCTGCTGTGTGCGGGATACAGCGTGAAGCTGATTGATTTATTTATTTATTTTATTTAAAAGCAAAAGATTCAAATAGGGATTGACAATATTTAAAGATAGATAGAGCAGCTGGAATATTACTTCGGAGTTAGTTAAGAAAAATAGACAAAACACTGAGTTGTACTCTACCACTCAACACAATATCTCGAAAATTGGCAGAAAATTGAGAACGAAGTGATTTAACATTAGATTTTCTCTTTGATGCATAATCATAGACATATCACCAGAAGCCACATTTACAGTTTAAAACCGTAGTTTTCTAAGTAATAAAAGTTACTAATATCATTTTTTAGAACTTGAACACTCAAAGTTTCTACAAAAGGCACGCGGTCGCCAGTTTCTATTTATTAAATAATAATAATAAAACCTTTAAAACTAATTTCAAGGTTTCGAAGCCGTTCTAATGGCATTACTGTGTTAAGGGTCGACTTTAGACAACTTTAGATCGAAATGAACATAAAGACCCGTTTTGTTTAGAGCGTAATGGAAGAAATTCTTCGACTAACCTTTAGAAATTCTTGGCTGTGGATTTATAAAAAGTCTAACTTAAATAGCTGTTTTGATTCGATTATTATGTTGAATGTCAGCGCAAATTATTGGATAGCCGATAGAAATAACTTTTAAGTGTAATTTTTGGTTATAATGATATATCGTTAAGTATAAAAGTAAAGAAAAGAAAAAGAGAAAGAAAAGAAAAAAGAAAGAAAAGAAAAGAAAAGGAGAATAGAAGGAAGAATAGAAAAGAGAATTATTTGCTCCCTATGTGCTTTCGACAGTAACCAATTGACCAAATAATAGTAGCAGAAAATTTAGTGATAAGACATTTCGTTCTCCCCTCTCAAATGAGTGGAAGAATCCAGTTTGCTCTGAGTGAAAAAAAAAATTTAATACATTCATTGTCTTAACTAAAAAGCGAAGCCACAACCTAGAATCATCTAGGTTGTGGCTTCGATTTTTAGTGGCTTGTATTGTAGGACCCTGTCCCACTGTACCATGATGGTCCCAAGTACCTACTAGTTATCTTGAATTTGAAATATAGTAATACATCTATGCTGTAGAAGCTTTACTGTTTATTTGGCAATGCAGTCGACTAAAAGTTCTAATCTAAATTCTAGTCCCTGATCTACAAAGATATCTTGAGAAAAGTAAATATTCCGTACGTTTCTTCTTTTGTGTGTCTGAATGCTTTAAAAGTAAATAAAAAGTCTTTTTACTTTGTAAAATTGATAATTTAAAGTAGACACTTAACGTATGTAAATATAATTATGTAGTGCTATCAATTTTATTCAGAGTTCATTCAAACTTTTTTGCTAACATTTGTAAATGAAAATGTTGATTTAGAATATTTTCTATTACTGTAGATTTACATAATAGAAATAAAAAAAAAAACTTTGTCTAAAATGACTGTATGTGTAATGTTAAAATACAATCAGTTCTTATTATTACATAGATGTATTATAATAACATTATAAGGAATTAATTAGGATGGGCCTTTGACGCTTGAGTTCAATTTCCACGAATAATACTTATTTAGAAAACGTATAAAATTTGATTGTAGCGGGATCGAACCCGCGCCTCCTGGAAACCGGCCAGGCGCTCTGACCACTAAGCCATACGTTCTCATCAAGCTATGTCGAAATTTTTATACGCTTGTTACGACTTATTTATATTGTTAGCATCTCTGTAGGGAGATTTTTACAAGTTTCCGCTACCCAAAGATCTATATATATAATATTATAATAACAATATAATAAGATAATAACCAAGAATTATCGTCTGGCAAGAGAGAAAGCTATTTATTTATTAAATATTTTAAAAATGTTCAAAAATATCCATGAATAATGTTTTTGTTTTTGTTTTAATAACATTTGAGGCCAGTCGTGGCGCAGGGGCTAAAAATGTGACTGTAAAATCGACTTTTTGTTGATTGTGGATTCGATCCCCACTCCGTGAAATGAAATATTTATTTTCATTTATATTTTCATTTCTTCTTCGCTTTGGTGTAGAGTAGAGGCAAAGCGCGCCGTTGAGTTCCGTCACTTAACACGCAATGCCTCCAAAACTTGGCGGAAAGTGGGGACCGGATTGTCTTAACACTAGGTTCCCTCTGCCTACGCTGCTGTGTGCGGGATACAGCGTGAAGCTGATATTTTTAGCTTAATTTTTTCTTTGTTTACCTTCACGCTATATCCTGTATATAGAAGGGTAGGTAAAGTGACCCTAGTGTTATGATACTCCATTGCCCTATTTTATGTTCTTGTTGGAGAAGCGATATTTTTAGACATATTTTTTCTTATCAGACCGAGGAAATGATTGCCCGAGTGTAAAACGGAACCGCAACCTTCACCTATACGACGTATGAATGTCGTGGCGGCACGACATTTTTTAAGTTGTGTTTAGTTTTGAGTGGCGGAACTTAACGCTGTGCTTTGCCTCGTTACCAAAGCTAGGAAATGAAAATATTTTTATTTTACTATTATTTTTATTTAATTATTAAATATATGATTTCCTCGGTTAGGAATGTAACCCACAAGCTGTTGCGTTTACAATCGTACGCTTGTCACCTGTGCCACGCCTGACCTCTTTTATATGCTTATAACAGTTTTTATTAGTAACATCCCCTATTCAAAAAAATTACTCACCTTCACTAACATAAAAAACTTAGTAATACATATTAGTAATACATATTAGTTGTATGAGAGTTATCTGGCGCGTTGAATCAAAGCCACGCATGGCCGAGCGCTGCCCGTCGCGTTATGAAGACAGTCGGCCATGATATTGGCGTTATATTGCAATCAACTCAACGGTCAACCTATTCGGTTCAGTGGAAATAATTTTTAAACTTTAGTTAGTATGAAGTTGATTATGTTTAAATTTAATCAAATTAAACTTTTTTTTTGGATAGAATAATGCAAAGTTTATTTTCTTTTTCTTTACTAGGTCTGCTAATAATATATACAATTAATACGAACAGATTAAAATAAAAAACCGGTCAAGTGCCAGTTGGACTTGGCCACCAATTTCAGAAGAAGAGAATTTCAGGACTGTGAGTCAACGGGAAGCAACATTTTTAAACTTATGCATCAGAATAACACAATTTATATAAGAATTTATTAAATATAAAGGTCGCTAGTATAAATTTTCTTTTTTCTGGATTTTTTACTTTATTATAAGTAAGAAAGTAAGTTTTAAGTAATCGTGCTCAATTTCATAACTGTAGGTCCACGAGGATCCTAAAGATTTCGTTTGCAAATTTCATTCAAAATGCATCAATAACAATGCATAAATGATCGTATCGTATGAGTGCGTTGACTTTAAAAGCTCAATCTTCTCTGTGCTTCAAGTAACCGAGATAAAATATTTGATATCAATTTCATCTTAACGCGGAAGTATCTCGAAGTGCGTGTGCACCAGTAAGACTGTATTTTAGAGCATTTTGAGTGCGTGCACTAGTATGTCCAATGCAGTTTTTTCAACTAAACCAGAAAAAACCCACAACTGTCCCATCCGTACCATCTGTGTCACTCATCTAGACCACCAGTTTTACCATTCTCCATCATATAAAAGTGTTCCACTAATCTGTGCCAGTAATGTCACACGAGCACGTTCTGTTTGCTTAGATAAAGGGATTCCTAGTTAATACTGCATGGCCATCATATAGAGCCAGCGTGCCTGAGATAGGAACAATGAGAGAATTATTGGAATACTGAAGCTTACTATCCATAATATTAGGTTAAATAGTTTGAATTTATCTTATAATGGAAGCTTCAAATAATACAAATAATATTTCATTTCATTTCATTATTATATTTATTATCAACTTATCTAGGGGTTAATTAGTGTGACTATTAAGCCTAAGGTGTATTCCCATTTTGTTATATAATTTTACATGTAAAATATGGATGTTTTTCTGTGTACGAGTGTAAACTTTTCAGCCTGTATAAATGGTTTAAATTAAAATTATTTTTAGCCTTCAAATATTCTTTAACAGGATAATAACATTTCCTTATTAGTGTTGCTTTTAAAGTTACAAAAAAATTTACAGTATCAAATCGAATATACGTTATGGAATAAGTACTATTATAGATACTTGATCAATATATGATTTATTTAATTTTTAGAGGCGTTGACTAGGTTACAAAGGCTTTGTCTTTGTTTCTTATCGCTAAAGTATGTTTGTCACTGTTTTTAGTATAACACTGAATATGTTGACGGACAAACAGAATGTAGAAATATAAAATCTGCTTCACGGTATATCCCGCACACAGAGGGAACGTAGTGTTAAAACACTCCATTCCCTACTTTTCGCCGAGTTTTGAAGGCATTGTGTGTTGAGTGGCGGAACTCAACGCCGCGCTTTGCCTAGACACCAGAGCCAAGAAATGAAAATATAAATGTAAATAAATATTTCATTTCCTCGTGTGGGGATCGAACTCACAACCAGTCGATTTTACAGTCTGCGGTATAACTGGCCTCATAAAGTGGCATAGACTGGCAGAAATATATTTATTATAAATATATTTCAATATTGCAAGGCAACTGTAAGAATACCTATCTTTAAAAGCACCGTAGATAATCTGGAACTTTAAAATGCTAAATAGATATTATGGCGTTTTTTTGAAAAAATAAATATATAATTTATTTCGTATTTTGCTACTTTACTCAATATTTGTTTTTATAATTATGTTACAGGTACGCCGGGACGTTTTGGTTATTTTTACTTATATAAAACATGAAGGTATTTGACTTGTCTGACACACAGCTGGGTAGGCAGAGGGAACCTGAGAACTTAGTGTTAAGACACTCTGTTCGCCGCGCCGCGAACGGGACTTGAAGTGCTTTCTAACTTTAAAAAACACATAAAGAATACAGTGATACTTTGTCGGCTACAACAAAAATACGGCCAAGAAGTAGTAATAGGAGTTTACATTTATATTTTATAGATTAAGGAAGTATTTAAACAAGACTACAAGGACCATAAATAGTAATACCACGCATATATCAGTCGTTACTGAGGTAATTTGCATTAGTTAAGCACATTCTAATGTACGTTTAAAGACGATAGCTTTACTTGATGTTCTTAGAAGATGTTTTTGTATTGTATTCTATATCAAGAATCGTTTTTAAGGGAAGTTGAATCGAAAAGAAAATAATCAACAAATTATGGAAGTCGTGGAAGTGTCTCTCAGTGCCTCTGTGCCACGATTGCACAAGACGCGACTGTACATGTGACGGGTTGTGAGTTCGATTACCTCTCGATGAAATGAAATATTTAATATTCTCATTTCCTCGCTCTGGCAGCGAACCATAGCGCAGCGTTGACTTCCGCCGCTGAACACGCAATTCCTCTTGAATTCGGCAGAAAGTGGGGTACGGAAATATCTTAATGAGAAAGGAGTGTCTTAACAATAAGTTTACAGGTTCCCTCTGTCAACTCAGCTCTGTGCATGATACAGCGTGAAGCTAAAAAAACTAAATTTAAATTAAAATAAATCAGCTTCACACTTTATTCCGCACTCATCACTGTCGGCAGAGGGAACCTAGTGTTAAGGCAATCTGTTCCCCACTCTTCGAGTTGCGTGTTGAGTGGCGGAACTCAACGCTGCGCTATGATTCCTTACACCAGAGCGAAGAAATGAAAATATAGTAAATAATAACATTAGGTGCCATTTGCAATAAAAAATCACAAGTTTAATATTTTTATAAGTATTTTTTAGGTTCACGTTTTATACGTAGCAGGGTAGAGGGTAAATATTTCATGTCCTCGAATCGGAGGAATCGAACCCATAACCTGTAGCGTGTACGATGGCATGCGAAAGAAATTGGTGATATATAATAAATTGTATTGTAAAACTAAATGTAAAAAAAATAGAATATAAAATCAGAATTTCTTTCAATCTTTCATCAGTAACTATTGCTTTTCTTTTCAAACTTTACCTTCATTCGAATAGATTTCTGTTAAGATTGTGTTAACTTTAGTGAAAACTCTTCAAAAGGAAAAACCAACCCTTATAAGTTAACTTTGTTGTACGTCTGTCAGTTTGTTAAGACCTCTCGGAATCACGTAGAGGTCCACTTAGAATAGAAAAAATCAAGCTTGTAAATCAACGCAATCAAACGACACCAGCCTTTATGTACGTACGTATGTTTGATGCTTTTTGTATAAACTCGCAGTGAAATCAAAACCTCAAAAACAAACAATACAAATCAAGAAAAGTATCCGAAAAGTAAAAATTTATACTTATTTCATATAAAGTTAGTTGTTTATTTCAACCAAAAAAGAGCAAACTTATGTTTTTCAAGTTTTATGAGTCATAATTCCTGTTGCCCTATAATAATGAAGTTAGTACGGAACAGTCGAGGGCCGAGTCTGACTGTATAGAATGCAGAAAGCAGCGAACGAAATATCTTAATACCAGATTCCTTCTATCTAGCCTGTTATGCGGGAAAGAGCGTCAAGACTTCTTCATACTTACAGTATTATCAGCACATAAGCGTTCACGTACAGCAATGACAGATTATACAGATATTAGCTTCATAGTTACGGGTCGGATCTCAAAGGAGCTGTGAGACGATTCAACTATTTTAAGATTCTGAATAGAGTTGCCGCTTAAAGTTCGAGTTTCTTGGCTTCCTAGCTTGATATTGACATTACTGACATAGAACGGCAATATTTATATGGGTATGAATTGTTTATTAATATTTTTTTAAATTAGATGTGTAAACAAAATAATATTTTGAAAATTCTGGATGTATTAAATTAAATAATTTTCTTTAAATCTTTTATTTAACATTTTCATAAAATAAAAATAAATCAAACATTTTCATAACTATTTTATAACTTGTTCGAATGAAGATTAAGCTTAATTATTTAAATATTATTTAAAATTAAAATAGGGTTCAAAATTCAACCGCTCAGACAGCGACAGTGCCCCACGCTCCACCACAGGTGATGGAGTGAACGATCATCGAGGGCTGTCGGCCGAAGCCGCGCCCGCCTCACACTCGGGGCGCCGCGCCACGTCTCCTCATCGCGGCTGGCACGATCTCACATGTTATGTGGATCTCGTGAAGAGCTTACTATAGAAATGATCCTATGAAGTAAGGTCTTAACTGTGCCGGCGAAATTTTTGACCCTCAGTCTGCGCGAGAAAATTTAGCCAGCGCGATTCAGGAATCGTCCGATATAGCACATTGCCATCTAGCGATGGTAACGAGTACTAAAATTTGAGCGCCATCTAGGTAACAGATTGTTGATCATATAATAACAAATGTACAGCTTAACGTTTGTTGAAATGTTGACTATATATAGCTCATAGAGAGATTTTGTTTTTTTAAAATAAAAACATCTTCACGCTTTATCTCTTCTATCTTTTAGGCAGAGAGAATCTAGTGTTAAAACACTCCGTTCCCCACTCTCCGCCGAATTTTTCGAGGCATAAAAACCGACCTGCAACAACTGCTGCTAAAAAGTGTTTTAATTTTATCTTTGTTACGATTGTTACTTTTTTTCTTGTTAAATCTGTTCTTAATATGTAATTAGGCTAAAAAAATAAAGTTAATATACTTCAAAAATATTTATTGTTGAATTTTCAAAAATGTTTGTGTCGTTAATACCGTTTTTTTATTATATTATATTCATTTTATATTGAGTATGCTTTATTAAAGTCAAATTCATAATCACAAGTATTACACGCTATTTATAGAAAAGGAGATGCTCAAAATACATACGTATGTCATACGTACGTTATTGGCAGTGTCACAAAATTACACGTCAGTGTTTAAGGGTCAAAGATATATAATAATTATTATTATTTAGTGGTCAAACTGTAGGAACGAAATGAAAAGAAATAAAAGTAAATAACATCAGGTACATCTAAGAGGACAAAGCAGAAAAAAAAACAATACAAAAAAAGTAAAATTATTACTAAGTCATATTTTTTAAAAGAGAAAAAGTGTCGCTAATAACTTATCATAAATTTAAGCAATTTCGAAAATAAAATTCATATCTGTACTTAGTAAATAACAAAAATGGCTCTCCTGAGAAACTTTGAAATAATTCAAAAACAAAGTCACTAAAGTATATTAAGTAGGTATATTAAGTGGAACGCGCAACATTCTTCATTGATTTCAGTGAGAGAAAATTGTACTGTAGTATAACATTCAAAATTCTTTGGATCATAAATAAATATCTCAATGTTTTTGAGAATAATGTTTATGATTGTTTCATAATTATTAATTTCCATCTCCTTCAAAACATAATATATTCAAAGGCGAAACTCAATGTCGCACTTTCTATCAACAGATTAGAAGTATAAAAATATATTTTACATAACCAGAAAGGAGACTACAAGATTTTTTTACCTGAGTGAACGAAGCATTGCGTGTTGAGTGGCGGAACTCAACGCCGGGCTTTTTGCTGTGGTGCCAGAGCGAAGAAATAAATATATTTATAAATAAATCATAATTCTTTTCCTCGAATGGGGATCGACCCACATCCGTCGCAATACAGTCACACCCTTGTGCCTCTGCGTTACGACTGCCTCTCATGTTACATTTAAAAAAAAAAAAAAAATTTTTATACAACATAATGTTCACAGCGTTAGCCCTACAATTTTAAATGGGATACTTCAAGTTATATTGATCAATTAAAACTTGAACGTAAGATAGCCATAGAGACTCATGAACGGTCTCGCTAGTTACAATGAGCTCACATTGTTATTCCTGTAATGGTTGCGTTTGGCTTAACTAAATAGAGAGTCAACTGAGTTACTATTATTTACTTAAAGTTGACTATAATGGTGGAAATAACTATATATTTTAAAGTATATTTGTTTATATTATATAATTTTTAAGATTTAAGTATGTTGAGATTAAAAAGAAGTTTCAATATAACTGAAAAATGCTTTGATTTTTTTATTTAATTTTATTTGGTACGCACGCATTTTTCAGATCGCTTAAGAAAATTAATCTAATTTGTTCTGTTTACCATTTTTTGAGATACATATTATTTTTTATAAGATTATGGGAACAAAAAACACTTTTCATAACTAAAAAGAAAAAAACAATAATATTTCAAAAATTAAGATCTTGCCAAATAGGAATCAATAATTTTTGTCAGTACTAAGAGCAGTTTCTAGGGAGAAAGCAACAAAGAATAGATTTTTTTTGATGTATCGAACAAACACAAAAGACTTGCAAAGGGACAAGTCCAATGCGTAATGGCTCCATAGATAACACAAAAAAGTTTTACTATTATTATTATACAAAGAGCTTAAGCTCTATATTTAATAATAAGCATCCCGGAATGTCGTCTCGTATCTCCGTGGTCATCACGTCACTTGGTTATTGAATTTTAACAAAATTTATTTATCATTCCCAAGTTTCATGATAACGTAAAAAATAAAAACGCAAAATAAAGATTATCGTATTTTATTACACAGTTACAGCTTGTAAATAGCACTTACAAAAGTACGCATTTCAATGATAAAATAAAAATGTACCCAATTAATAAAATAAAAATGTAAGTGTTTCTAATAATATGTATTTTTTTACTAGGCTAGGAGAATTTCTTATGTTTAGACACTACAGTTTTTTACAGCTCAAATTCGATACATTGCCTATTAAATGGCGTTCCGTCACTTCAAATCCGTGTTTTTTTTTGTGCTAGGATGGCTTCAAGCTCTTGTGCGCTAAGCTAAAAAAATATTTACAACTTTTAACTGTATAAGTAAAAAGGCCAGTCGTGGCGCAGGGACACAAGGGTGTGACTGTTAATGCGACTGGTTGTGGGTTCGATCCTCATTCGAGAAAATGAAATACGAGTATTTATTTAAAGGACAATAGTCAAAAATATATTTCCATACATTATCATACATTATCATATTTCCCGGGACCACCCTCTAATAGTAATAATATATATGTCATTGAATAGGTTATTTCCGTAGGAACTACTTTTGTGATGACAGCTTTGTTTTGACACTTGTCTGTGCAGAGATATAATAGTTATAAAAACAAAAAAATTAAATTAGCTTCACGCTGTATCCCGCACACAGCAGGGTAGGCAGAGGGAACCTAGTGTTAAGACACTCCGTTCCCCACTTTCTGCCGAATTCTGGAGGCATTGCGTGTTGAGTGGCAGAACTCAACGCCGCGCTTAACCTCGACACCAGAGCGAAGAAATGGNATTTGAATTTATTCTTTGTGAAATATACATTATAATATAATTTATGCAGTATCAAGGGTGGTCCCCCAACGAATCGGGGAAGATTAGGTTAGAGTAGTAATACCATAATAATAAAGTAAAAATTTGTAATTTTTTTTTGTGAAAATCGAATTTTTGAAGAAAATTTAAAATAGCAGCAAAACTTTTATGATTCTTTTTCTCAAAGTAGCCGCTTGATAGGCGCGCGTGAGCTTACAAGGTCTCTTGCTTGCATAACTTTAAGCGATTGTAGTGAAAAAAAATCCGGATAAGCGAAATGATGAGTCGGGCTCGCCCATCGAGGGTTCCGTACTGAAATTGGAGGTCTCGGGCTTTTTCTGAAATTTAGGTTTAGCTTAGCCTGGCCCTTTCATTAAATACCTCACTTGAACTAGCGGCTTTAATGCCAAATTTTTGGCCCTGTATTAATTTTTACCATTTAACCATAAATGTATAGTTTTCAGATTTTTTCCTGAACTAGCACTACCCATAGATGCAAGGTGCTAAATTTCATAATACTATACTAACCAGAAGTACCCTATTAATTTTGATTCCCTTTACAGTGTTCCCTTTGTAATGTTTTTTGCTATTTAAGAGAAACTATAACAATAAGAACGACCTAGCACTATTATCTTATTGCATACATGCAAATTCAACATTTACGTACGCTACCCGCTCACTTCGATTACATGAGTTTGATATTTGAGTTGGACTCATGACTTCCAAATATTGCACAACTCTGCCCAATTTAATATACGAGAATATTCTAAAGGAATTTAGAGGTAAATGTTTGTAAAGAAGTTTTTTCCCTCTTCATTCAATTTAAATAGTCTGCTCATGACCTTAGAGGTCCTACGTCTTAATATATTCTACAATACCTTATATTAAGTTTGTTATTTTATAGTCTTTATTATTAGTTTTCTATGATGTTAATTTTTTATTAATAGCTATAGTAAAAATATAAGTCATTTCGGTCTAAGGATTTTTTTTCTCGACTTGTAACTGTCTTGTGTTGTTAACGTTTTTCTTTCATTTTCCTGCTGTTTTCAGCAAATAACAATGGTAGGCACAGAAAATTTAGTTTTAACACACTTCATTCCCTAGATATGTCTTCATTTTTGAGATATTCGCGTTGAGTAGTTATGATTTTTTGCCGTGTGATCCCGGCCTAGAATAGGATCATCCTGGTACTGGTGGTGTCGTAAGAGGCGACTAAAGTACGTGTGGTAGAGTCACGTCGCCAGCATTGGCAACACGCATGGGCAGACTCGACCGGATCATTACCATCCCCGGCATTTAAAACCGGCGTTAAGTAGTGGCTTTAGGCCACTGCGGTTCGCATCAGGTAATGCCGGGCCTAACCCAACCCACCTTAAAGGCAGGCAACGCACCTGTAGCTCCTCTGGTGTTGCACGGGGTCGTGGGCGGCGGTGATCACTTACCATCAGGTGACCCGAACGCTCGTTTGCCTTGTCTTTTCTATAAAAAAAAAAAAAACATATTTCAGGAAATATCGAGAGTCAAATAAAGATATATTATGGTCATGAGGAAACGTTATCTGAACAATTTCTTATAGACTGTGATGGAGGAAGAGTGGGTTGCAAGTCTCAAGTATACTAGAAACCTATGGGTCATATATACACTTAAATTATATAAAAATAATTTATAAATATATAAATATACAGAACCCAGTCATGGGGCAGTGGCACAAAATGTGACTGTAAAACCGACTGGTTGTGGCTGGGTTCGATCCCCACTCGAGGAGATGAAATATTTACTTAAATTTACATTTCCATTTCTTCACTCTGATGTCAAGGCAAAGCGCGGCGTTGAGTTCTGCCACTCAACACGCAATGCCTCCAGAATTCGGCAGAAAGTGGGGAACGGAGTGTCTTAACACTAGGTTCCCTCTGCCTACCCTGCTGTGTGTGGGATACAGCGTGAAGCTGATTTTTTTATAAATATATAATAATAATAAAAATAAAGCCATATTAGAAATGCGGACACAGGATATCTATAATATATTTCAAAAACTAGAGAATTAATTTTAATAAATTTGGACTGTGTCCTAAGTTTTTGCCGAATTTTTGGAGGCATTGCATTGCATGTTGAGCGATGGAACTTAACGCTAATGATTTGCCAAGCCGCCAGAAGGAAAAAATGAAAATTGAAAATATTAATAAATAAAATTGGTCATCATGAAAATTGCCTTTTACGTGAAACTGCACTATATTTATTTTTATTTATTCGTTAAAACGTGAAATTTTATAAGTTTTTTTAACATTTTCGACAGGTTTGTGGTGCAAAAACTACAATTTTAATAATGTCACGTAACTGTTAAATAGTGCAGACAATTTTTGTTACATATGTGGTAAAGTGAACATAAATTTTTGCCTTTGCCTCAACAATTGGTGTGTCGCCAATGAGCTTCTTCTTTCTTTTTTAGCTGAACTATAAAAGTATTGGCTGCAATATGTCACAAAAAAATATTTTTTTTCAATCTCATCTCGATTTTTTTCTTCTTAATTGTGGTAATAGTAGTAATGAACATGGTGAACGATTTCATTAAGACATATCGACAATGGAAAAGAGATACAGCGGCCGATGGAATAACGTCAATGTTAGCAAACTACTGCTGGAACTAGACTAAAGATACTCTTGAAAGTGATTTCAAAGAACAAACAAAAAAAGGAGAAATTCTTGACTAAATAATGTCAAATACTCCGGAAATATTTAAAAATACTCATATTCATGTAAAAAGTATAAAAAAATTATGAACATATCTAATTTTATATAATAAATAAATAATTTATATTCTATGAAATTTTACTCCTAAGTGTTATTTTTACTCCTAAGTGTTATTTTTACTCCTAAGTGTTATTTATCATACTACTAAATAAGAGCCAACTTTAAAATTTTGTTTATATTTTCGTATTCAGTGACCCCAAATTAGTAAAATAATAAAGCATTTATTTTAAAGGCAAACAAAAAATTCACTTTTGTAGACCAGTGTAATCATTCTTGTCTACGAGTCGGCATCGACCCACAAAGTGATATATCAAACAATAAATAATCTGTACTCTTTTTACAGGCGAATTGTGAGTAAACTCGGTGGAGTACTTCATGATGACGACTACGACCCGTATAAGGGTAGACTGGGGATGTGCAAATGGAACGGAAAGCCTAAACCCGGTAACGGGTTTCAGAAGAGTACCACCATATGCCGCCCCCATTAAAGATTATATGTATCGTTACGGGCCATTTACAAAAATAAATTCTTCTCCTTACCAACATCTATGTGCCGATGATTTGCAGATGTATTGACATGGCTATTTAAATTAAAATCCGAGATGATCGCGTTTAAAAATGGCGATCAAGCTACTAATCAGCAGTTACAAACCTAGGATTTAAATCAGTTGGGATTCGTTGGCTGGTGATCTGAAATAGTTAGCTGGAAGAAATATATTACAGAGATAAAATCCACCGTCTCCAACTTCATTTCTGTAATTTTATTTACTTAATACTGTGTGTAGTTTTAATACTAAAAAGTATTTTTGTTTTCTGAGTGTGGAATAACATTTTAAAAATGTACAAAATATATAAATTTCTTTGCTATTTTAACTCATGTTGTAATTGAAAATTAATTATTCAGGTATAAACTCAGAATCAATGAATAGGTATGGTGGAATAGACGAACCTACGGAAGATCAATGTCCTCCAGATACGCTAAACCACGCAGTTTTGATTGTTGGATACGGTCTTTATGGTACGTCCAATTGTCAAATTAACAAATCCCTTTTATAGATTCATGAATCAGCTCGCGACAGAGTAGATAGAGATAATCTATGTTAAAACACTCAAAGGCCGTCGTGGTGCCATGGCACAAGCGAGGGATAGTAAACACGACGGTTGTGGGTAACACGCAATGCCTAGAAAGCTTGGCGTAAAGCGGGGAAAAAAGTTTTTTAAAACGAAGTGTGAAGGTGAAAAATAGAAAAAAACTCTCTTTTCGTTGCGTTCTGGCGTTTGAGTAACTGCAGTTAATGTGATGATTAATAACGCCACTATTTGTCTTACATTGAGACGTGGATACAATTCAGATTGAATCGAAAGCAATTTTTATTCACAGCTTCCCTATATTTATGTTTGACCATCTATACACTTTTTTACTTTGGATAAAGTAAAATCTATCACAAAAATACGCAAAATCCAATATATATTAATAGAAAATATATAAAGGCAGCTGCACGCTCTTTCCCGCCTAATAGAATTGAAGCATATTAAATGTAGAACTCAACAACTAGCGGAGGAAAACAAATATAATAGTTTGACCGAGTTGTAATCGAACCCACAACCATCGTGTTTACTGTATCTTATGATTAAAATGAAAAATACTAAAAATATATTAAAAAAAAAAAGTTGTGGATCCAAACGGTACTAACACTCTACCCTACTGGATAGTCTACAACTCCTGGGGCAAGGACTGGGGTGACAAAGGATATTATTACCTCACTATGAAAGGAAACGCCTGTGGCATTACTAGTGACGTGCCCATAAGTCAAAATCAGCATCTCGCACACAGTAGGGTAGGCAGAGGGAATCTTGTGTTAAGACAATCCGTTCCTCACTTTCTGCCGAATTCTGGAGGCATTGCGTGTTGAGTGGCAGAACTCAACGCCACACTTGTCCTCGATACCTGAGCGAAGAAATGGAAATATAAATTTAAGTAAATATTTCATCTCCTCGAGTGGGGATCGAACCCACAACCAGTCGGTTTTACAGTCACACTTTGTGCCACTGCGCCACGACTAGCCTGGTATATGTATGTAAAATAAATGATTAATTATGTATATCATATATAATTTGTATTTTTATTAAATAATTAAAATACAAAAAAATATTTTTTTTAAATAATTAAATCACACACTTATGCCTCTGCGCCAGGACTGAGTTCAATACTAATAAATATAATACTTTGATTTAGATTTCAATTGATCTTATTTGTATTAAATAATAGTTTTCAGATAAATTGAAAACGTAGAAAACCTCGTTCGATTACGGTCACTAAGAAAATATAACAAATTAAATATACAATTAAATATACACAGCGCTGTAACGTACATACATATATAGTATATACCAGTTCCTTTCTTCTTTTTCCGTGACGACCTACATAAAAACAATAGCGTCCCTTTCATTTTCATACTTATAGAAAAAAAGGTCAATACACGAACAACTTACAATACGATTTGTTAGTGTTAGAAATATATATTATTATAAAATAAAAAGTATCAAGTTTTTTAGATATTGCCCAAATTACTATCAATGTCTAAATTGTGGTCTCAATGGATAAACTTGTCTTTCAACAATTAAGAAACTTTTCTTCTGTCAATCCAGCGTTCAGTTTTTTTATTTTTATAAAATACCTACAAATATCCAGATAATTACCTGTATATTTGTAGGAGAAGTTATTTACATAACCATAATCTTAGTAGCAAAAATATTATTTTTCGAAACTACCACTCCATTTTAATATCGCGTATCGAATATTATTTTCAATTAATCTCTTCATCGTTCGCTGACTTGTTTCTCATTAAAATATTGCATTAAGCAGATAGTTGAGCCCAGCTTAAGGTATATTCTGTAAGTATTTTTATTTCTGTAGCTTAATCCTTACAAATTAATATGTCACTGCCAAAATAAAAACATCTCTTCTTCAAAGGACGGACTTTTCAACAAAGGAAAATTATACAGTATAACTATACAGACACATAGTCTATCTATAATATATATTTGTTTTTTAGCTGTACGATGTATCCCGCATATAGTAGTGTAGGCAGACGAAATCTAAAGTCAACATATCCGGTTTCAGATTTATCGCCTAATTTTCGAGACATTGCATGTTAAGTGGCAGAAAGTCGAATAATTCAATCCCCCAAGAGGGAATCGAATCCACAACTGATGTAAATTATAAAATTTTTTTCGCTAACTTTTCTAATAAAAATATTTTAGCTATTGGCGACAAAATTTCAGTTTCCTCTCCGTCTTATTCACTGGAAGTCGTCTAAAATATGTAAAAACTTTAGTAACAAAATTCCAAATGCCATTCTAAGACGATAGATCAATATTTTATTGTTTAGAAACGTTTTCTTTTTCTTGTAGAAATAGTGAATTATTAGAAAGAAGGAAAAAGTGTAAAGAGCAAACAGATGAACATTTAAATGACTGGCAACAAGTTTCAAAACGTCCAGGGAAAAAAGTTGGGTCACAGCTACTTAAGTAAAATATGTTAATAATTTTAAAATATACATTACTTTCAATAGAGAGTCAAGTGCCTATAGAAAAGATGTGAGATGTGTTTGTTTAAGGCTTAGGTCGGGACACATTCCATCAAATAAATTTGCATTTCTGTTGAATAAAACAGATTCCCCAAATGGTTGTACATGCAATACTATAGTTGATGTATATCACGTTATGATGGAATGTGTCCAGAATGAGCCCCTGAGACCTCTGAGGTTATTCATTTGCAGAGATTTTTATAATAAGGTAGGAGAATGTAACAGTGTTCTAGCGGTACCAGACTCTGAATAAGACAAGAAATTATTTTATTTAATTCAAAATAGAAACAATTAACTGTAAGTCAACAAAAAAAAATATGTAAACAAACAGAGCGGCATGGTCGTCGCACCGACAAAGCTCTTAAATAAAGAAAAAAAAAGTATTCTTACTCACTGTAAGCCCTCAAAACGCATCTATATTAGTGCACACGAACTGAAACTACTCATAACGTTTCACTATTAGTGCCTACGCACTCAAAGTACACATAACGCACCAGTACTAGTGTACATAGGCTCTGAACTCATCACACTCAACACGCACCAGTATTGGTGCACACGCACTCAGAGTACCTAGTATTAGTGCATACGCACTCAAAGTACTCATAATACACTAGTACTAACGTACATATTATTAGCCAGTACCCAGCAACGTTCCAGTACTAGTGCACACGCACTATGAGTACTCAAGACACATCAGTTCTAATGCACACTGTACAAATGTACATAACACAAATATCTAGTTACTTTCATTTGACCATGTGAACGAAGCCACTAATAATAACTAGTTTATAGTATTACAATATACATATGCTGATAGAATGACCTATATATTAATTCATATGATCTATAAATTGACATTTATCATCGGTACCTAGTTGTTATAATCCAACCATTTTGCAATTAAGACACCACAAACGGCAGCTAGCGTGCGTCGTCTACTAATTACCTCTTACGGCTTCATTGGCAAATGGAATCGTATTCGTTTAAAGAGAATGCACTAGCACGCGTAATGGTTAAGATTATAGACCTATTTTAGTTATTGTCTGGAGAATATTTTTTTTGTTTTTATCTAGGCTTAATGTTTTCTTTGTCTTTTTCCTTGAATCGAGCTTTTTATTTGAAAAAAGTATTTTATAATAACAATCATTTTCAATAGTTGAATATATGTATAAAAATAAAAGAATAAAGATAAACCTATACTGAGGAAAATAAATTACAATAATGTAATTAACACAATCATACTGGCATAGTATGGCTTTGAAAACAATATCTATATTTCTCAAGTTATTGTCGAAACGTAAATCACAAAGAAAAAACGTAGCGTTGTGTTACGCCAATTAACACGTAATATTTTTTTAACTGGCGTACCTCAACGCTGCACTTTATCGTGATACCAATGTAAGGTGATATTATTTGAAATGATATTATTTGGTGACTCCGAATGGGAATCGAACTTACAACCGTCACGTGTACAGCCAAGCGCTGCACCGCTGCTAAGTAAGATACGGAACTTAGTTTATAGATACTATTTAAATGAAATAAATTATTGAGAAGTGGCTGTTGCAGAGATTATACTGAAATCTTATCTATTTGTAATACTTAGTCTCATAAAAGCAAGCTTTCTTGATTTTGTTAAACAAAATTTAATTAATGATAACAGAAAATAGATTTTAATTTAAAATTAAATTATCTGTTTATGCATTCGAGAATGCTTATCTCAGAAACAGCTTAACTGATTTAAATGTGATTTTTATTTTTATATTTTTGCAAATTTCCTTTAACATTTAGTGTTTGTTTTATTTATATCGGATTATAAGTAAAACAGTTATCGATATAAATAATTGCATGCGAAAATATTGCTACAAAATAAGTGTTTTATTGAATTGTCTAAAAATATATGGACTGTTTTAAAAATGATAATATTGTTAGATCACAAAAGAAATTCAGATAAGTAAATAAAAATTTTGTTTTGTAGGTATAAGGTAGTAAAGCCTCGAACATGTCGCTAATGTAGGGCATCGTGGCTCAGTGGAAAATTTGTAAATAAGTTGCTCCGATTCCCCCTCAGGGAATTGAATAATTTTCATTTTCTAGCTCTGGTAAATAAGTTTCGATTATTTACACCTACTACTATATTACATGCAGAATAATCCTATATCGTAAATAAAATATGTTGTCAGCTTTGTGCTGTATCTCGAACATATGTGGTAAGAAGAAGGAACATAGTGTTAAGTCACTCCGTTACCCACTTTCCGCGGAGTTCTCGAGGCGTGTTTAATAGCGGACCTCAACGCCGCGCTTTGCCTTGTTACTAAAGTAAGGAAATAATATATTGCCTAAGTAGGTACACTGCTAACAGAGAATTAATAAATAAATTATTAATTTATTTATTGAATCTCATAGAAAGATGAAATCTTTGAGAAGTCTCACTTAGCAAAGATATAAGTAATAAAGTTGTACGATATGATGTAAACTTCTGAACAATTAGTGAAACTATGAAACTTTGATATTATTTCATTAATTATTACCTCTCCATTAGTGTTACTGATAATTGTTGTAATTGAGTCGCTGAAGACGCGCATAGGAACAAGCGTGTGACTGTAAACGAGACTGTTGTGGTTCTATTCCTACTTGGGAGAATGAAATATTTAATATATTCATTTTTCCGCTCAGGGAATGAGACAAAGTGCAGCGTTGAGTTTCGCTATTCAACACGCAATGCTTCGAGAATTCGGCGGAAAATGGGGAACAGAAATGTCTTAACAAGGAACGGACGGATCTTAAATATTAATTTTAGCTCTCGATGTATCCACGCGATCTCGAGACAAATGGTCTTGACAGACGAACAGACCGCCAGGTAAGTGACCCTATAAGGGTTCCGTGTTTATTTTTTGAAGTACGGACCTCTAAAATATGTTATAACCTTAGTATTAAACACATTTACTAAAACCTATTCATTTAAGTTCCGCAATAAGTCTATTGGTCGGCTATCAAGCAAATCCGCCGTGAATCCTCTCCATTTATAACGATCCTAAGGTTCTGTAAAGTTTATTTTGTTTACTATTATAAAATTAAAAGATTGGTAAACATTTTGACATCTTTAAAAATGAACACGCAATCCCTCTAGAATTCGGAAAGTGAGGAACAGAGTGTCTTAATACTCGGTTACCTCTGCCTACCCTGCTGTGTGCGGAATACACACAGCAGAGTACAACACTCCGTTCCCATTAAGACATTAAAGTTTCCAATTTTCCGCCAAATTCTGGAGACATTGAGTAGCGAAGAAAATGAAAAAAATAAATATTTGATTTACTTGAGTGAGACTCAAACCTTGCCCCCAAACAAAAATAATCCCTATTATTATTATAAAGGTTAGTTAGACAAAACAACACAATAGTTCAAAGCTAGGAGTCAGTTGAAGTTGTTATTTATCAAGCAAACGCCTGGACTCTGGAGCTGCGGTCGCGGAGGTTACTTAGCAATTCCGCCTATTTGTAACTCGGTGGGAATAAATGATTTACTTTATTGTATTGTACTTTACACAATACCTAAATTATTTAGATTGATTTATTATGTTCAAATTGTATATATTTAAATATATATTTTTTTTGTGATTTTATATAGAAGAAATATGCCATCTCACAGATAGAGGATGAAAATACAAAAAAAACTGTTTCATATATTTTCAATAATAATTTTCTCATTAATGAACGTTAATAGTATGTAACGATATGTTAGATGTTTAAATAATAAATAAATATGTAAAAATGAAATGCATTTATCAAATGTTTTTCTACTCGATACCGACAATACCCGTAAACTTTTATATCACTAGAAAGTGTAAAAAAAAACCAAATCCGACCTTTATTTTGTTTCACACGAGTATAGTAGAGAATACCAATCAAATTTTGAAATTGTAAAAACCTTCTAGTACTACATGTATACTAATAGATTTTTAAAAATTTGCTTAATGGGTTGTTAGCACTCAAAACCGAAGTAAAATAAAAAAAACACACAAAAATTCCTTCCTTTTCCAATCCTTACCGCACTTTCATTAGGAATTTAATGAAAAAAATCTCTAATTTCTCCACATTATGTAGGCAGGTAGACAGTACCGCTGCGCCACGACGGCCTTAACACGCATCGGTTTATTTATTATTTTATAATATAAAATAAGTTGATATTCCTACAATTTATATTATAAAGCACATACAGTACAGTCTAAACATACCTATAACTTATGTTATAAATAAAAATATTCCTGTGGATTTCAAACCACAATCATATAACTGCGCTACAATAGAGTCGATAAAAAACTCACAATAATTTCAACCCTTACCTATTTCTAATAATAGAAAAAACCAACAATGCCAACATTCCCATCATCCATCTCAGTGTTTTATTAGACCTCATTTTGCTTTATATTGAATTTAATTCAGCTGAATAATTCTTTTTCTCAATGAACCAGTAGGAAGCAATTAATAGAAAGCACGCAAAGCGCCTCTCCGCTATCGTAAGCGATTGAAAGTGAGTGATCTAGTTCTATCTAGAAGAAAAATGGAATTCATTTATTTAATATTAAGTATATATTTTACTTTTCAATCTTAATTAGATAATTGATTTGTTAATCTTCATATTCTGTTATCTTATAAAATTAGCTTCACGCTGTATCCCGCATATAGCAGGGTAGGCAGAGGGAACCTGGTGTTAAGACACTCCGTTCCCCACTTTCTGCCGAATTCTGTAGGCATTGCGTGTTGAGTGGCAGNCTGAACCCACAACCAGTCGGTTTTACAGTCACACCTCGTGCCGCTGCGCCACGACTGGTCTCACTAATATAATTTAGTTTCTCTAAAATTATCTTTCGCGAATTCGTACATTCGAAAGCAAATACAGTTTTCTGAGCGATCTCGTTAACGACGTGCTATTTACGTTCCTCCATTCATTTTAACATTAAGCTTTCCAAAGTTTGTAATTCCGTCTGTCCTCAGCCTAAGCAGAGCTTAATAAGTATTGAGAACTTGTTAGATACTAGACCCTAAATTATTGTACGAATATATTATATATAGATTTCTTTTGTAAGCTAAGTAGAGCAAGCCAAATCAAAAAGATACATATGATATTACGTTTCCTTCGTAATTTTTTTTTTACTTTAATGCTGTATTCCGCATAAATTAGGATATTCATAGGGAAGGGAGGGAAATGTGTCAAGACACTCCTACCTACTTTCCATCACTCTTCGAGACATTTCGCGAGTTCAACCCAAAAGAAATTAACCAACCAAAACCAAATTTCCTGATCAACGAACCTTCAATTGCCGCGCTTACAGTCTAACGCTGTGACGTCACACTATATGATCAGTTTCACGCTGTATCTCACACACAGCAACGCAGGCAGAGGGCACCTAGTGTTAAGACACTCCGTTCTCTATTTTCCGTCGAATTAAGAAGGCATTCCCTCGACACTAGATCCAAAAAATGAAAATATATATTTAAATAATTTTTTAAATTCCTTAAGTTGGAATCGAAGTTACAACCAGTCCCGTTTACAGTCACACACTCGTCCTCCTGTGCCACGACTAGCATATAATGAAATTAATAGTATAAGAGTTAAAACTATTAATAAATAGACTAACTATTACAAACACTAAGCTAACATAGTAAGCATAACAAACTAGTTATTTACAATATCGTAACAAAGCAAAAGCTTCGAAAGCTCTAATCTCGAAAGTTTCTATATCTAAGTTCAGTTACTCCTATGATACGTCGGTATTTGGAACAAGGCAACTTAACTTGGCAGTGGAAGATGCCAAACACTCGTTACCTCTCAATTCGTTTTAGTTTTCAATTCACACAAACTTGGTAATTCCACCTGTCCTCGGCCTAAACAGAGTTTAATGGCATATTACGGGCGTAATTCTGATGGATTTCCTCAACTTTGCGTTCAGTTTTGATGGAAGGGTATAAACGAAATGGTATGAATTTTTTTATAGCTTTTTTGCGCGACAGCTTTAGAGCTTTAGAGTGGGTTCGATTCCCACTCGAGAATATGAAATAATATTCGGATTTTCATTTTCTCGCTCTGGTGATAAGACAAAGCGCGGTGTTGAGTTCGTTGAATTTGAGGGAAAGTGGACAACACAAGTTTCTTAATGGGAACGGAGTGTCTAAACACTAGGTTATCAAGTTCTTTCTGAATACCCTACTTCATGTGTGATACAGCGGGGAGCAAAAAAATGCCATTAGGGACTTCTTGAACAAACTTTTTACAGTTGCGTTTTTAATCAGACGCCATCACAAGTCATATTCTTTAATTTCTTGGTGCAAATACTACTACTCTAGACTAGACTTTAGATGTGAATTTAAATCACATTTGAGAAGCGTCTGTTATAAGTTGACTTAGATTTTGCTATAGACAATATACCTTTGTATATTATATACTATTAAATTTCGACCAACCTAGCTGTGAAGCCAGTTTTAACGCGACCGTGTGACCGTAAACGCGATGGATAGTGGGTTCGATTCTCACTCGAAAAATCAAATATTTGATAATTTAGTTCCCTCACTCTAGTAAAGAGTTTCGCCATTTAATTCGCAATGAGAAGAATTCTGCGGAAAGTAGGGAACACAATTATCTGAATGGGAATGAAGTGTCTTAACGTTAGGTTCCCAGGTTCCCTCCCTTTCCGTTTCCCTTGCTATTTGTGGAATACAATGTGAAACTGAAAAAAACAAATCTTATCAATTTTTATTTCTTTTTTTATTTTCTATATATAATATATACTTTTTGCTTAACAAATTTAAAGCTTCGTGCTTTGAATTGCTCGATAGAATAATTATCAATTTATTGTGATAATTCTTGCCGTTTTTAAGTAATTAGTAGGGCAGGATTTGAATAATAATTTTCACAGTTGTCAATGAGGCCAGTCGTCACACAAAGTGTGACTGTAAAATCGACTTGGGGATCCCCATTCGACGAAATGAAATTTTATTGACATTTATATTTTCATTTATTCGCTCTATGTCGAGGCAAAGCGCGACGTTTGGTTCCGCCACTCAACACGCAGTGCCTCCAGAACTTGGCGGAAAATGGGGAATCGAGTGTCTTAACACTAGTTTCCCTCTGCCTACCCTGCTGTGTGCGGGATACACCGTGGAGCTGATTTTAGTAGGGTACAATTTGAATAATAATTTTCACAGTAAAATACTTTACTACTTTTTAATTACTTTTTTTTTAATTAAAGCGTCTTTGTTAAATTACAATTTAAAAAAAAGTGTAATTAATACTATTATTACAATTCAAATATAAATAAAAACTGTTTTCTATATTTTGTGCGGGTGTTTATACAATGACACTTTAAAAATATTTACCATTATGTATTTTCCTCTCTTCAATTTTAGCTTTACGTATATCTAATTTTCACGCTTTTCCAATAGAGGTAGGTAGAGTATACCAAATGTTAAGACACTTTGTTCAAACAGAATGTGGAGAACGATCTGTCCATTTTTAAACGTCGCAATTTGTCTACTAAATAAATTAGTTCTAAATGTCCCAGGTGGGGCTAAACTTACAAATTCAAATTCAAATTCAAAATATTCTTTATTCAAATAGACTTTTATAAGCACTTTTGAATCGTTGAATGAACATATTAAATAAACAAAAAAGCTACCACCGGACCGTTCGGAAGGCAGTTCTGCTGAGAAGAACCGGCAAGAAACTCAACGGTTGCTCTTTTTAAAGTCAATGGTATAATATATAGTTTTATTACATTAACTGGCAGCTATCCTGCATCACATACAATAGACATTAATTCTATACATGTTTACAATCATTTAGGTTAAAGTCAGATGCTGTCCCACAGCGCCACGATGGCCAATCTTCATTTTGAAATATTATTAGTTATATTTAATTTATGATGACGATTCAAGTTCATTTTAATATGTTTCCATCGTGCAATTAAACTTTTAGAGGATTGTCATATCACTAGTATTTTCACTAGTATTTTTTACCTATATATATATATATATATATATATATATATATATATATATATATATATATATATAGAGGAAATAAAAAAATACTAGTGAAATATTTATTCTAGTCTGTGAATTTTAAAATTTAAGAATTTTAAGTTAATAACTACTACCCAAATGCATTAGCCAATTCATGACTGAAGCAAGGATGGCTTAACAATATAAAAATATTTTCACTTTTGAACACTGCCCGACTATAGCTGACTGATAAAATACGCAAATACTCAACAAATTGATTTAAAGGTAGCCAATTCTCGTAATTACAATTTTTTACTGTTTCACGGCTTAAGTACATTTTCAGGGTTCCGTACCTCGAAAAAAGAAACGGAATCCTTATAGGATCATTTTGTTGTCCGTCCGTCTATCTGTGAAGATCCTTTTACTCAGAAACGCGTAAAAGTATCAAGCTGAAATTTATATCAAATACTCAAGTCTACTATGTCTTATAGCTGTGAAAAAATCAAAATATTACAATCAAAAGATACAGTCGTTGATGCCGCAAATTTCGCCTCCTTTCCTACAGAGTACTTCACGTGAACTCAGAATCTTGAAATTTGGCACTAAGTGTAAAATGAGTCCATACGTCCAAAAATTGTTTGTTAACTTCAAATTATACTATCCGTTGACATACAATCCAGAAATTGATAGGGAACCATCGGTATACAAGTTCTACTCGTACTTTACTGGTTCTTTAAGATGTTATCGTTGCCTAGCCTGCCTGTTTGAAATTTTCAAGTTTATTCTACAGAAATACCAGTAGTTTTTGGAATTATTAGTGAAAAAAAAATATCACATTGTTTTTTATATTGCGACCTCTGAAAAATATTGTTGAAATTGAATTTTCTAAACAACTGTTTTTGTTGCGATGTTATTTCCGAGATATCTAGAGTGATAGGCCTTAACCATTGTACGGCGGATAAAATACCCACTGTAAAACCATATGGGGGAAAAAAATACGAGCATAAACCCAACAGTTAGGCTCTATTTTCCAATTTTCTTTAAAAAATCGATTAGGTACTAAAGCACTCCACTCATATACCGGTGGTCCGTCGATCGTATTACACCTGCACATATATATAAAAAAAAACTTGTTTTCATAAAAAAAATATATTACATAAAGTTTAAATTAATTAAAAATTATTAACTAAAAATTTATAGTATATTTCATTACTGATAACCAATGTAGCGCATATAAAAACTTTGACTCTTTTTAAGCATTCGTTCCGAATGTTGTTAAAGGGGGCAAGGTAGCTCTTTCTGAGACTAGTATTTGATACTATGTGGGGCATTCTCAAATCGTTGTGGGGAAAAGTTCTGGTAAAAGGAAGTGACAAATATTCTAAACATATATACATATAAACAGTTGTGTTCTAATGAAATGATCAATTAAATGATTTATTTAAAGCTAAAATTTATTTGAAACACATTATTTCTATGAGGGTTACAGCTAAATAAAACAAATATGAAAAAAAAAATAGATTTTAAGCTTTGACGGGCTCTGCTGTATAGTTACCGATTTTCACATACGACAATATTAATAGGGACAGGTGATATATGTATAAACATCTAATGTTCCTAAAAACGAAAATTCTGTTTAATCTTTAGGACAATTGCAGTTCTCATCCCAGAATTGTAAAGCTATGTAGCTCTCTCAGATCCTGTAATGACTGCACCACGACGTGCTGACCGACACAGAGGCGTTTACTTCGTATATCACCACAGGGCGTGCTCTTGGCTGAGCGACAGTTGATTTTGCAAGTGAATGTTCATTTCATTTACTATTCGTTAGAGCTTAAAGTGATAACTTAATTAGAATTAATATTTATGCTTTTTTATTTAGTATATATTTCAAATATTTATATATATTAAAATATATATAAATTGTTTATTCACTTCAAGGACATATTTTTTCCTCTTAAAAGGTTCGAGACATTTTGTCTGTTATGAAAATTTATCTACCAAAGGAAGAAAATTAAAATAAATACCAATATTTTCCCGAGTAGGAATCTAACCCACAACGGTTCTATTTGACATAACAAAAAACAATCATGTCTAAAGTACATAATTTCCTAATATTTTTTTTTACTGACGATTTCATAAAAAAATAATAAATAAACCTATGCACATTGACGTATAAACAATCTTTTATTTGAACCCACTATTTGCATCTAATGAATCAAGGTTCATACATTTGCTTAGGTCACATGTTTGCACTGTGATATGTAAAATGGGGTTCGCAACGCTCGCTCGCTGTCACCCTGATAATGAGATGGTCACGGGATGCTGCGTCCGACACATGACTGACCTACTCGTCTCTATAAAAAGGTAATATAGAGAAAGTACTATTTTACATATATGTATATAAATTATTGTAATAGAAATATACCGTCGCGACACAGCATATGACATTAAATGCAAATGTTGTGGGTTCGCAGTTAGTGCCATGGAATTCCGTTTCGGCATGGAATATTGGACGTAAGAAAGATTCGAAGCGTTTTAACGCTAGGTTCTCTGTCTTTTTTTGTTTATGGGAGAAGAGGAATAGGTCTAATTGCATAACAATGGTAAAAAATTCTATCAAGAGCAATCTTGTGTGTCATGAACACGTTTATTTTTATCTACTACTATTATTGTTTTATTATTATATTTACTATTTTTTTTATTATTAGCGACCAGCTGGCGGCTTCCCCCGCTTAAATTTGTAAATTATTTCTTTGTTTATGTACAGGGAAACATGTTATTACGAATTTGAAGCGTTTGTAAAGTAGAACAAGAAAAAAGAAGATTAATCTGATTTTACGTGTACTAACTAACAGTTCCAGTGGCGGGGCAAGACGTAAATTTTATGTGGAATACATTCTGTAAGGCCCTCTCTATTACTAAGATGGTTTTTTTAAAAGAAAAAGCTCTTGACATTATGAAGTTTTTATTCACTTTACTACAGTTTTTTTTTTCGCTTTTATTCAGTTCAAACAACGGTTTCCAGGAGGCGCGTTAGTTCGAGTCCCGCTATGTTAAAATATTTATATGTTTTGTAAATAAGTAATCCTATATCGTGTAGCAATAATAATATGGTCTTAGATGACTCTGATAAAGAATTTATCGTGAGCCTTAACCGATCCTTGATCAACTGCCGGCGCTTGCTGTTAACTGACAACAACAGTTTTTATTCCCAAATATGTTTTGTTGACTAACTAACTAACTAACAATGATTATATAAAAAATATATAAATGATAACACGCCTTGGGAATGAAATGCTCGCTCTAGTGTGTTTCAAAGTATCATTATCACAAATGTTTAAATGTGTTTTTATTTGGTTTAAAAAAAAAACAATATAATGACTTGAGGTCAGTCGTGGCGCATTCGCACAAAGTGTGGCTGTAAAACCAACTCGTTGTGGGTTCGATTCCCAGTCGAGGAGATGAAATATTTATTTAAATTTATATTTCAATTTCTTCGCTGTGGTGTCGAGGACAAGCGCAGCGTTGAGTTCTGCCACTCAACACGCAATGCCTACAAAATTCGGCTGTGTGCGGGATACAGCGTAAAGCTGATGGTTTAAAAAAGTCCCGCCTCGTTTCTTGCGCCGGTTGTTCTCAGGGCTGAGCGATTAACTTTAGCGAATTGGTGGTAAATTATTTACCTTTCAAAAAATGACGCATGTGACTTTTTATTTTGAATAAAATTATTTGACTTTCACTTTATTAATATTTTTCTTTGGTTAAGTTTACTTATTACTTTTGTCTATTTTATTTAGTTAGGTTTAGTTTTTCTAATATTAAGAATTTTGCTCTACTTATTATTCTTTTTTGGTTTAGTTTGATTATTTTGCCTTATCTTACTAATCTTATTGAAAACTGAATATATTTTCATAAATATATTAAATATAATAAATATTTGTATAGTTCAAGCGGGTGAACCCGTGCGGATCCGCTAATATATTACTAAAGTAATTTATCACTTAATTACCAAAACATCGAGCTCCGTGTTAAAATTTTTACATATGGCTTATATTTCTAATAAGAATATTAGCTTAATGAACTTTAAATAACAATATTTATTAGCAACACACAAAATTCTAATATTTATGTAGCTACAACTAGTTTATACTGCCGCTTTCGTGGCATGGTACAATTGAAACATTTAATCCTTTTCTATAAGAATTGATACAAATGGCCGAGACTACTCTAACTACGTCCAATGATGTGATATAGCATATACTAATTCCTCAACAAGTATACTATCCAACGAAAAAGTTTCTGAGATCAGTGCGCTCAACCAAACAAACCACAATATTAGCGCAGAAATATAGATAAAGCAAACTTTAAGCTAATTATCACACAAAATAATTAAGAATATCTAAATAATCTACCAGTTTACCTTATCTTTATTGTATTATCACAGCTGTAATGAGATAGTAACGGTCGTTGCATCCGACACGCGACTCTACTTTGGAATTCCAGATGAATGTACTGCATTTAACTGACGTCGCTTAATTGTGGTTAAGTTTTAATGAATGCTCTGTGTGTTTACAACGTTATTATATATATTACACGTCAGGCCCAAATTCAAGACATTGCGTATAGAGAACAGAAATTTAACGCTGTATTCCGCAGATAGCAGGGTAGGTAGCGGGAACCTGAAGACCTAGTGCTAAGACACTCTGTCACCCATAGTAGACAGTTCTTAAAAACAGTTCCTAAAACCTGAAGGTATTGTGTGTTGAATGGCGGAGTAACTATAAAGTTATTATATCTCACGATAATAACTCTACATTTTATGGATAAAACTAAATTTGATGCTACAGCTACAAAAACAATTAAAACTTTTAAATATTTTACTTTCTACCACTAAATATCAATATATACTGAAAGAAAACAAAAAAATATACTCAATTCAAAAGGTTATTGTATGTTTCCACTGAGGCAAGATAAGTAAAACTACTGTCGTCGCACTTTGCGAGCGTCTGCAAAGTTTACGAATAATGCTATATATATTATTATCAATTGTAAGGATCCTTTTCTATAAAAATTGTTATTGTTTGAGGAAAGTGAATGAATGAAAGGAGAGAAAAGGCTAATAATAAAAACATTGCCTTACTGGTTATATTTGCAAAGTGAAAAATAAATTGAAATATTAAGAATTTTCAGTTAACAAGATAAAATTATACATATCTATTTGTTACGAATAAATTAATATGTATATATTTAAGTTTATTTCAATTTAATTGTTTTTTAGCTTCACGTTTTCCTTATCCTTAGCGGGATAGCTAGAGAGAATGTGTGAATAATGCCAAACGCTACGGCCTCAGTATGTCCATTACGTCTCGAACACTGTCATCAACCCCTTAACATTCTCGCCGAGGAGTCCTCATTCTACTCAGGGTGTCTAGAAAAATAGGCTGAAAATGGTAAATGGAGTGTATCAACACTACGTTCCTTTGCCTACTTTGCCATTCGAGTAAAAGAAAAGTCTAATGTAGCTATGTTCTCCAGGATTCTAGATAAAATACTCTTATAACTAACTTAGAAGCTTTGTAACGTTTATGAAATATCTCAAAAAATCTGAGAAATTAGAAAACTCACTAACTTATTATTATGTTATGGTCTATATCTACTATCCTGAAAAAATAAATGTATGTATGTTGAAATGGATTTAAATCCACATTTTTCAGTTTTCCATACATACTCAGATACTGGGAAACGCAGTGTTAACACAAGGTTCCATCCGCAAAGATACAGCGTAAATTCTATTCAACTTAATTAACTTTCTTATGTACAATAATATTTTAAATACAATATTAAATTCAAAACTAGATGTAAATATAAGGAAATTCTACAAAATTTTATACTGGTTGTACGTCACGAATCACGATATATATAAACGTCTGCCGCTACAAGTTGCGAACTCATTTCAACTGTCAGCTCTACGCGTCGCGAGTTGCGTCAATTTGTTAGCTCCGAACGGCATCTTGGATTCCAGAGTTGTGTAGAAGTTTGTTGTCGTCACTGAAAAAAAGTTTCACAATAAATTTTGAATTCTATATAAAATGGAATAAAATGTTTTAGAACTGAGATTAGTTTATTCTTTTTTTACTGGCATCAGATTAGATAGAGGGATAATTCTAATCTTTCGAAACATTGCGTGTTCATTTGCGCTGAGCGAGAAAATAAAGAATAGTTCATTCTCCCGAGTGGATATGGAACCAAAAACCGTCGCGTGTGTGACTATAAAGTTAGATGCTTTACCGCTGTATCAAGTTAGCCTCAAAGTTTATTCTTGCATGAAATAAGTATAGATGAAGTCTAATTCTGATAGATCCGATATCCGGTTAGAGTAGTATTAGTATGTCATCGTGGCTGGTATCTGGAGAAAATAGATTTTTTCGACTTTGATTCTTGATTCAATCGCGTCCAAGATTTAACCATCTTTATTATTTTATATTTAAGAAATGCAATAGAGAATTTGCTGATCTGCTATTCCCATAAAAAAACAAGAAATATTATTTGCTAATATAATGATCTTGTGCCTGGGAATAAGGTTTGTACCAGTACGTTAGAGATTTCCATGCTTGACGGAAATATAAACAATAGGAATACGGATAGCTTAAAGCTGTATTCCTGTATGGAGTTGGATTCCATTTCTTTTAAATAAACATATATAGTACAAATACGTCACTATACCAGCTTTTGAAGATTAATTAAAGTTGCTCTTAAGTTGCCTAATATTTTTTTAGCTTCACGCTGTATCCCACACATGGGTAGGGTAGGCTGGGAACCTAGTGTTGAATCACACACTCCGTTCCCCATTTTCTGCTGAATGCTGGAGGCATTGCGTGAATGGCGGAACTCAACGCCGCGACTTGCCTCGGCACTAGAGAGAAGTAAATTAAATATTTCATTTGCTCGAGAGATAATCGAACCCAAAACCTGTCGAGTTTACTTGTCTAATATGCAATTTTGTACTATAGGTCATATAACAGGCCGAGTGTGATAGGTAAGAATAATTAACGATGCAATGTCGTTGATGTGTCATAAATGTCAAACAACATTTGTTGTACGCAGGTGTTGAGGCAAACCGTAAAGTGAACAATTCACCTAATTTATTACTTACATCGTACCTAGAGACGTTAATAAGAATTTATTTGACATTAAGTTGAAAGCTTCAAGTGGAAAATATTGATTTTCTTGTCTGGTGAGACAAACAGTAGCGTTGTACTCCACCGCCGCGATCATGCAACCTAGAATGAACAGTCATTTTGAAACTGAACGAAAATAAAAAAAAAACATTATGCATTTTTTTACTAAACAAGGTTTTAGTATATTCCAGAAGTTATAATTTTGTTCACTTCACTCTGTATCCCGAGCATAGCAGGGTAAACAGGGAACCTGGAAACCTAGTATTACAACACTCCGTTCCCATTAATACAATTCCGTACCCCACTTTAGAAATACCTTTGAAATTAAACACCTATTCAAATTTAATCCATCTAACATCAGAAACTTCAAACGAGTCGATAAGCGTTGTCATACATAATCGTATCTCATGAATATCATATAGTGGATGACAGAGATGCGTTAATTACAATTACTTGGGTCAATTACCACACACGTATTACAGGCTAGAGACGGCCAGATTGGTTCGCTCGTACGAAATGTTAAATAGCGCTAGTAACAGCGTATAGGATAGTTCTTTTTCAATTTTTCTTAACTTCATACTGTATCTTGCTAATAGGAGAGGGACCTGGAAACGTAATGTTAAGACCGTTCTCATTAAGACACTTCCGTTCCCAACTTTTCACCAAATTGTGAAAGCGTTTTTAGTGACCTTTGTCTCGTTACCAAAGCGAGTAAATGAAAATATTAAATATTTAAATTCCTTTAGTGGGAATTGGACCATCAACCTGTCGCGTTCACAGTCCTAGGCCTGTGCCGCTGTTCCACGACTAGCTTTTATTCCCGAATGCAGAATTTTATATATTGAAAGAGTATATTACTACCGATTTAATTATATATAATATTATGTAATAATTATTAATATATCAATTATTAATTATGAATGAATATTATGAATGTAAAAAATTTTACATGTAAAAGTAGTTCAATTGTGCGTTACTTAAATGATAATATAATATAAGTGTATTGTTAAAATAAAGTGAGTTCAATATAATAATTGGTACATGTGGCTGCTTGTTTTATTATTCCCATAATCAAACCACTGCTGGAACAAAAATTATTTAACAAGATTTAATTTATATTTAGCTAATTAGCTTTTATGCTTCATTTTATAATGTTTGTGTTAAAAATATAAAAAAAAATCAAACAAAAACTGAGGGTTTCATATCTATATAAATTTTGCAATTTTTCGGTTAAATTCGAGATTCCAGTTTTATTGTGCACGGGCATTTACAGAGATTGTTCTGTAATAACCCGATTGAAATGTTTCTTTCAGAAAAGGGATCAACAATATTTCTAATTCAGGGTATTTATTGGATTAAAATAAAAATATTTAATGTTTTCATTTCCTTTTCAAAGTGGGGAAAGGAATGACACTTCCTTATAATAAGAATGAAGTGTCTTAACACTGGGTTCCCAGGTTACACTTGCCTACCCTGCTTTGTGCGGAATAGAGTGTGAAAGTAAAATAAAATATTTTTAACATATTTTGAATTTTCGCGTTTTTATTTTGAAATAAATAGTTACATTTTTTACTTTATTTATGTGCATAACACTATCGTACGGTAATTGAGATATGACAGATTGAGGGTAAATTGTAATAAAAAACCTCAACAGTGAGGATGTTGATATTTTAAATATTTCAGCTAAATTTTTCTTTTACTTTCCTTATTATCTTTTGATTTGAGAGTATAGTCACGTATTTATTAGTCCCTCTAAACTATGACAGTAAAATAACAATTAAAAAATATATTTATTTGCATATATAGTTTATAATTATATTATTAGTATCTACCATAGAACCAACTAACAACTTAAGCTCACACCGACCATTGTAATAAAAACTTTAGCCAAGAAAGAGGTAAGAATATTGTGCAATAGTCACTTAAAATTAAGATAATTCACAAAGGATTCAGATGATTAAGACTTGCTTTAGTAATACTAAGATAATCTAGAAAAGTTTCATCTTCATAGCAAAGTTCCGTTCACAAACTTTCGAATATAATTATTATCACTCTTTTAATATAATCGAGATGATTTCTACCTTTAAGAAGAGTTGAGGTCCCTGGAGAAGAAACTAGGTTGATAAGTTAATCTTTTTGAGAATATGTTAGAATAATGATTTTGATAATGGCTTTGATTGCTTAGCAGGTCTCTTGGGTTTAATTTTTCGTTATAATGCATACATTGTATTTCAATCTACATATATTCGTAAATACATATTATCGTGTATTCAAAAAGTTTTGTGCAAGTTAGTGTATAAGATTTATTTCGAATACAATATATTTTTAAAATATATTACTATTATAATATCATTAAATGTAGGATAACAAAGTGTCCTAACACTATGTTCCTCTAATGCGAGATAATGAAAATAACTCATTCCCCCAAGTCAAAATCAAACTCTCAACAATTCAATTTTCGGGCAGGCCTCTAATAATGAAATAAGTATCTCTGATTATAAACTTTTGCAATTAGCTTTTGTAATTTAACAATTACAAGGCTATAATATACGTTCAGTGTTTCGGTCTTCTATTAGTCACACTAAATTAAAATGCAGATCTGCTGTCGAATTTTAATTTATTATAATAGAATGTAATTTTTATATGTATTATTTTTTAAAATATCCCACTTATATTTTAAATGCGATAGTTTGTTAGCATAGATGTTTGTTATAATTTCGCGAAACAACTACTGAAAGAATTTAAATGAATCTTTACATAGCTACTATATCAGAATAACATATCGAAAAAATGTGTGTAAAGATTTTGTTCAATTTGGCTAAAAAAATAGCAATAAATTTAACCCAAGTTTGGGTCGCTAGTATTAAATATTTTTCAAAATTTACTTCTGGTGTTATGGTTGCGCCTCTGGCTGTAAACATGAAGTTGTAGATTCGACTACTACTACCTCTTGAAATAATTAAAGCATGCCGGTGAGTTCCGCCACTCAACACGGAATACCTGCAGAATTAGGCCCAAAGAGAGCCATAACCCAAGGATCTTCCAAAAAAAAGTTAAAACTATAATAGTAATTTAAAACAAAAACGACACAAAGTCATTTAAATAGACATACCAGTGTTAATAACGCCACAAAGAATGATTTACACGAGTTCCTCTAATTCGCTCATTTACTCTGCTTTGAGTTCGTCCTGGAAGTAATCTCGGCTCGGCTTGTTCTAATCCTGTATAATTGTGGTGCTTATTCAGAGTACGGGCGGGCGTTCTAGGTAAATTATGTTTTGGGCAGCTAAATAATTTGAAACACGAATATACCAAAATATTCGTTAGATGGTGTAAATATGAAAGTGGAGGAGGTTATAATTTTACTGGCAAAAATTTAAATTAAAAAATGACCTCCGAATAAAAATATCACTGACACTGAATTGATTTTGTCAAAGTGCTTGTGGCTACTACTAACACGATTTTCATAAAACATAGCTAAAAACTACCTCGACGAACAAAGGTTTCGATTAAAAAAAATCACTCAATTAGTCAAATGAATTGATTCAGGAACTGACACACAGATACGTCAGAACTTATAATCCCCATTTTTGATTTAAAAACACGAAGAAAAAACAATCTCTGAATAAAAATAATTCAAATAGATTATTCATTATGCTTTCGGTACTAAGAGACTGACAGACAAAGCACAGTAGAAAAAGGCTGCCTAGAACGCCGTGTAAAGCTGGACATCCTTTAAGAGCGTAGGAAAGCAATCTTTAATTAAAAAAAAAAACACATTTTAGTGACAAGTGTTCTAAGATAGACACTACGATAAGCAGTGGACTGCAATAGATAAAAAACAGTACATATTTTAAACTATTTTTTAATATAGCAGTGTGCTATTATTTCCGTATGACAAAATTTGTATATCAAAAAAAAACACAACGTCGACCTATCACAATCTCGTTTCTCATAATAACCGCACGCTTCGTAATAAGCTGCACAGGACGCAACTCTGAATTTAGAATATTTTGCTCGCAATTAAAACCCGGCTTATTTTAAGCAAAAGGGTTACTCCGTACTTTGAGCCCTGCCACCGATTAAGGCAATTCTGAAAAAAATCATTCTTATCTTATGTTAAGGACAATGAAGATGTGCTATAGTTTTGTATTTTGTTGATTAAAATATAAAAAAATATTTGAATAGAAACCGTGGCGTAATGGGAGAGGGACAGCGACTGAATGCAACAGGTTGGTGTGATTTACATATGAGAAATTAATTTATATTCATTTTTCTACTCTCGGAGGATTGGAAAAAAATTAATAAAATTTTGACAACGTTAAGTTGGGATAAAGTGTGAAATTAAAAAGAAAGATAAAATACGAGCCTTAGTGTAGCCAAAATTTATATCACTAATAAAAATAGATTTTTTCTGATGTTGGTGGGTTCTTATTGTACTGTATTAGGGAGGGTTATTTTATTCCCCGAAGAGTGTAATCAAACCCACAGCCGACGAGTTTACAGTTGTATGCTAGTGCCCCTGTGCCACGACGGTCTCAATCGGCCTTCTCTCCATTGTTAAAATTTATTATAAATGTTGACATGATTCATATTATAAAAGTTGCTTATATAGTAGAACAGCAGGGCCAGATATCTTCATTATTTTATAAAGCCTGGAAGTTTCTGTTCGCATACACCCAACACCGGTAAGTACAATTAGGGAATATGGATCATGGGTGGTGGTTACTCTGACACTCAGTTATTAATCAAATAAGAAGACACTCAGTTATTAAGTTATTAAGCAAAAAGTTGTACCTAACTTTCGTTAAATAATAAAGCTTGATTTTTTCATACTTTCTAGGGAATAATATTAAGAATGACGTTGTCCATTGCTAGACACTTGCCATGGCTATAACTCCCTGTCTTTTTTGAGATTGGCGCTTTTCCTAATCTTATTATAGTTAATAGGTAATTAGGTAAGTACGCGCTTTGATGCCGCCCTCGTCGCCCGCGCCCGCTGACGCCCGCGAGTCGTCAGCGGACGACGTAGACGGCGTATGTTAAAACTATAAAATCTCCTACAGTATCTATTTTACAAATTTTTATTTAGTTTCAACTGTGTACACTTTACAGTGTACGATTGAACTGAAATTTGGCATGTATTTTTATTAACCGTGACAATGCAATCGTATAAATTTAATTTTGTTATTAATCAAATATGGCCGCCGTAATAAAATGGCGACATACATATTTCTAAACAACAAACAATATGTGTTTCAAATGACACTCCTTAACTTGTAGAATACAATTCATTTTAAAATACTCCAATCCAAGATGGCCGCTATATAGAGTAGAAATGGCGATGGATGGATTATTTTGTTCCAATCTAATATGGGTATTAAATGAAAGAGAGACGGATTTTATTTCATCTAATATTTTACTGCTAATTAAGTACCTCAGTAATTAAGTGGCACAACCTCATCGAATTCGAGCTCGTTCGTCGATTCGTCTTAACAAGCACTTCAGTGTTAGATGGTCACCAGGGTTTTATGATGGGGCTGGAGAAGGGTTATACGTGCTCGGTAATTAAAAGACGCAACTTCATCGAGTTTGGGCTCGTATGATTCGTCTTAACGAGAACTTTGGTGTTAGATGGTAACCAGAGTCTGATGATAGAGATGGAAGATGTCTATAAGAACTTGGTATCTAAGCGATATAATACCATGGAATTTAGGCTACACTTAACGAGTACTTTGGTGCTAGATGTTAACCAGGGTCTGATGATGGAGCTGGAATATGACCATAAGAATTCGAAAACTAAGCGAGATAATTCTACCGAATTTGGGCTTGTAAGATTCATCTTAACGAGGACGTTGGTGTTAGATGGTAACCAGGGTCTGACGATATCAAACTGAAACTTGAAGATGTGAAAATACAATGCTAAAAAAACAAAATAAAATCGTAAGAAAAAAAAACTTAAAGAGGGACGAACCCAATAGGATTCTTATCTTAATTCTTGATGAAAATTGAAACATGTTCGAAGCCGGAATGGAACAGCTGGAACATGTTCCTCATTTTTACTGAAACGTAAATATCACTAATTGACACTAGGTTCACAGATCCCCTCTGCTTACCCAGTCTTGTCTTTATTCAGCTAGGTGTATCCCACACACAGGGTAAAGTTAAAAAAACAAAGAAATTATTTGTTACTTGAAAGTAGGTCACTTGATATCAATTGAAACAAATCTTAATTTTGAACAAAAATAAATTTAAGTCTAGAAATAATCATAACGTAATAAAAAATCTTGGCACTAATTATTTTCTTAAGGAAATTTGAAAAATAAATTGCTTTAATTTCTCAACACTAGTAACAAAGCGAAGCACGACGTTGAGCCAATGTTTTAATGTCAATGTCCCAAAAATTAAGTGGACAATGGGGAACAGATCGTCAAAAAATATTATTACGAAATAAAATAAAGTTTTATAAAAAGAATATATAATAAATATTATATAATTAAATGAAACTATTCTAACCGGATTAATCGCGTATATTTAGGATTATAATTTTTTGAAAACCCGGCGTTTTGAATACTTTGCAGTAGTCCGTGGTCACGGGTAGACTGAGGTGGCATTTATCTGTCAGTTGACAAAAATATTAAAAATATTTAATAAATAGCATTCTCTCTTGCCAGACGAGAAATCTTAGTATAATTATCTTTGGATAAAATGGGTTGTAAAAATCTCCCTGGATTATATCAACTATTTGTCGCTTGCGCCTTGGACATGCATGTACACCTGCCCTAAGCTGATCCGCCCTTATATGATGTCCTTCCTCATAAAGTTCCTCGCCCCCTTAACGTTCAATGTTTGTTAATGTTTGTGTTTAGTCCTCTATGTAAATTTTTATGTAAATATATTACATATAACAAAATTAAATTGTAAGCTAACACCTTTATATTATATTTCTTATTACTAACCCTCTATCCACGCTCGGAACGCCATAATCAAGGAACCATACCATACCAAAAATCTCTCTATAGAGATGCTAATAACATAAATAAGAAGTAACAAGCGTATAAGAAATTCGCCGTAGCTTGATGAGAACGTATGCCTTAGTGGTCAGAGCGCCTGGTCGTTTTCCAGGAGGTGCGGGTTCGAGTCCCGCTGCGTTCAAATTTTTATACGTTTTCTAAATAAGTATTTTTCTTTCCTAAGTGTGGAATAACACTTTAAAGATCTTAAAAAGTAAATATCTTTCTTACTAATTATAGAAAAAATTTGGAACCTTCTCAGACATTTTATAATAATTTAAATTACTTTATAAATTTATTACATGTAACATATTATTTGAAAACTTCATTTTAATTAATTTACAATTCACTTTGTCTTTCCATTTGAATATTTTAACAGTACTTTGACTTTTTTTTTATGGAAAAGATAAGGCAAACGAGCTTTCGGGTCACCTGATGGTAGGTGATTACCGCCGCCCACGGCTGCGTGCAACACCAGAGGAGCTACAGGTGCGTTGCCGGCCTTTAAGGTGGATTAGGCGCCGGAGCCCGGCATTACCTGATGCGAAACGCAGTGGCATAAAGCCACTACTTCACGCCGGTTTTAAATGCCGGGGGTGGTAATGATCCGGACGAGTCTGCCCATGCGTGTTGCCATTGCTGGCGACGTGACTCTATCACACGTACTTTAGTCGCCTCTTACGACACCACCAGTACTAGGATGAACCTATTCAAGGCCGGGTTTACACGGCAAAAACTTACTTAAACTTCGTTCATTTTAATAAAAGCAGTGTGAAGCAATTAAGATGTGTTAAGTCGATGTACTAATCCTACTATCCAAATATTTATCAGCTTTACGCTGCATCCAGCACACAGGGTAGCCAGAGGAAAACTCCGTTCTCAACTTTCCGGCGAAATCTGCAGGCATTGCGTGTTGATTGGTGGAACTCACCGCCGCTCTTTGTCTGGGCACCAGAGCTAAGAAATTTATAATATATTAAATTTATAAGTACGTTCATATCTAGGTACTAGGGTACTACAGATTTGTGGAAACTAAAGCCACATACTTCGACTTGACACAACTTTATGACATAATTATATTCAATAACCATTTTTAGGGTTTCGTATCTTTTAAGGGAACAAGGAACCCTTATCAAATCACTTTGTTGTACGTCTATCTGTCTATCTGCGTGTCTATCAAGAGCCTTTACCTCAGGAATGCTTAGAGATATCGCGTTGAAATTCAAACCATATACTGAGATCTACGGCCCCATGATTTCCTGAAAAAAAATCCACATTTATTTAAAAAAGATATGGCCGTTTATATTGCAAAAAACGCGTATTTGCGTACTATCAAGGGAATCAAAATTCATAGGGTACTTCCGGTTGCATATACTAGAATTATGAAATTTGCCATCTAGCATCTACAGGTAGTACTTGTTCAGGAAAAAATTTGAAAACTTTCCAAAAAAATATTAACTTCTAAAAAATAACAGCCTTAAAAACGGGGCAAAATTTATTATTAAAACCGCTAGTTCAATTGAGGTATCAGGTGAAAGGGCTCTGGCTAAACTGAAAAAAAGCTGAAAAAAACTGAAAAAAAATTCAGAAAAAGCTCAAGAACTCCAAGTTTTTACAGAACCTTCTGTGGTGAGACAGACTCGCGCCTGTCCGGTTTTTTCTTTACAATATGTAAAACATTTTGAGATAGATAGCGGAGGTTATTAAGTATTGAAAGCTTTTCTTGAGGCCGTCTTGTTGCAGGAACACTAACTGAAGTGAGACTGTAAGCGAAATGTGAAATATTTAATATTTTCATTTCCTGGTGCTGGTAACGAAGCAAAGTGCGGCATTCCGAGTTCCGCTATTCATCAAGAATTCGATAGAAAGTGGGCAACGAAAGTGTCTTAATGGGATTGAAAACACTAGTTTCCCAGGTTCCCTCTGTATACCCTGTTATGTGCGGAATATAGCGTGTTATAGCAATACGTTCCCCACTGTTTGTCCAATTTTTGAGATATTAATGTCGAAATAATTCATTCGCCTGAGTGGGGATCGCACCCACGACCACCGCGGTTACAGTCAGATGGTGTTCCAGTACGCCGCGACTATCTCTACAATTTCGATTATACAATATACTTAATAATGCAATATATAACGATACAATGAATGTATTATACATGCATACTTAATACAATAGGTCAATCGTAACATTCCCTTTGCCTCGTAATATAAAACGCCGTTATATGTCTGAAATAACCTTATTTTGTTGATATTACTCTCTTAAACAACCGTAAAATTCTGCGCGGAAAGGATTCAATCGAAATTGGAAAAGGATAAATTTAATAGTCTTTATTCAAGATATGGACCTTTTCTATAATTTGATATAGTGTAAGGGTTACTATTTTAATGTTATTTTTTATTATTTTTATTTTCTCGCTCTGGTAACGAAGCAAAGCGCGGCGTTCAGATCCGCCAGTCAACACGCAATGCCTCAAGAATTTGATGGAAAGTGAGTAATGGAATATCATAATGGGAAAGTAGTGTCTTTAACTAGGTTTCCAGATTTTTTCCTTCTAGTCAGAAAAAAATGGGGAACGGTGGACTTAGACGCTAGGTTCTTTCAATCAACACTACTTTGCAAGAGCAAAAAAATGCATGAAGTTAAAGTTTTAAAGAAGAAAAAAAACAAAATGTAACATAAATACAAAATGTTATATAAATACAAAATTCTAGTATAAAATTATCATTTTAAGTTCAGACGAACTTAAAATTAAAGTTTAACATAAATTTGTTAGCAGCGACTCAGCTTTGATCTACGTATAGTTATGTATGATGTAACGGCGCGATCTTCGATAATGCTTGTACACAGGCAGGTACAATTCACAAGAAGTTAGTCTTAAGTTTAAAGTTTCAGAAAATCTTTGGATATTTTAGACTTTTTTTTATTTTATATACATATATATAAAATAAATTATATCATTAAATTACTGTGTTTTTAGTAATGTATCTTTACAATTAAATAAAATTGAAGTGTCTTTCTATGATTTCAAATTAAACAAAGATAATATTAAATAAATATTCGTATAGTTCAAGCGACGCTAGCTTAGTCTAGAGTGAGAATCTTCCAAAATTAGCAATTCACAATATTTTCTCTATATTTTTTCTCTATAAAGGAGTGCCTTAACACTACTTTCCCTCTGCCTACCATGCTGTATACGGGATACAGCGTGAAGTTGATTTCCTCTGTATTTATACTTGTTGGTACTTGTACTGAAGCAAAGATTTTACGGCACGTCACCCAGGTGCGGCGTCAAGTAGTATATTACGCGGCGAGTGCTTGTACTGGTACAGTTATCTGCCTGTTACATTATTAGCTTTTAGCTTCGACGAAGTGCTTAGCGATCGTTACATCTTGGAGTTATATGATCCAGACATATTATATATGTACTCGTATGCTAAATATGGTTGAGCTTAAACATTCTTATTAATTTAACTTCGCAAGGAAGACAGAGGGAACCTAAGAACCTAGTGTTAAGATATTCCGTTCTCATTAAGAGACTTCCGTTCGCCACTTTCCGCCTAATTATTTCCTGAAGTGGGAATTGAAGTCACAACCTGTCGCGTTACAGTCCCACGCTTGTGCCTCTGCGCCACAACAGACCTAGACCCCTGCTAATTACGACATATTGCTGTATGACGTAAAAAAAAAGGTTTGATTATTTTATTCTACTTTAGTTTATTAAATAGAACACAAACACCTTTAATCTCTATGAATAATAATAATATTTTGAAAATCAGAACAAATAAAAACAATGAAAAATAAAATATTTTCAATTTTTATCTTTCAATCAGAAGTCGTTTTTGTTATAGAGGCGAATTGAGATCGGCGTATGGACATGAAACGTGCAAACTTAATACAATTTAAATCGAACCCTATATTAGTGAAAATGTGTCCTATTACATATAGAGAAAAAGACGTTTTAATGTAAATCATGTTTTTTTTCCACTATACATTTTTTGTATTATGCTTGTTAAGATCACGGAGGTTCCCTAAATCTCTTAATTATAGTTATACTTACGTTTCATCACCGTCTTTTAGACGGCCATACGTGAAGCTTTGTGAGCTTCCTCTAATCTTTTAATCCAGGCATATCATATACTGAAGATTCCTATTCCGAATGGTCCTCAACCAGTGCTGGCGTCCCTCAAGGTGGCGTGTTGTCTCCTCTTCTATTTTCAATTTTTATTAATTCTATATGTCCTAAAATTTCTTCTCTCTACCACCTGTATGCTGACGACTTACAAATTTACGCACAAGGTACTCTCACCGAGCTACCTGGTACTATCGAAAAAATAAACAATGACCTTAATGAAATATCAATTTGGAGTAAATGTTTTGGACTGACGATAAATCCTTCAAAAACTCAATCTATTTTAATCGGCAGCCCCAGGTTATTGAAAAAAATTGATAAATCACAGATAGCGCCTGTAACAATCAATGGGGTTTTTATTCCATTTAGCGAGTCTGTAAAGAACCTGGGTTTAATTTTAGACCAACATCTGTCTTGGGAACCGCAAATAAGAGAGGTAAGTAGAAAGGTTTACGCTGCTTCTGCGTCTCTGCGAAGGCTGCGCAATTTCCTACCAATACCGACCAAAATTGCGCTGGCAAACTCGCTCCTATTACCAATTCTTGATTATGCGGATGTATGTTTTCTTGACATTAAAGAGGAGCAATTAAACAAACTTGAGCGGCTTCAAAATCTTTGCATTAGGTTCATATTCGGTGTGCGTAAATATGATCACATTTCCGAGTTTCGAAATAAGCTTAAGTGGCTCCCGATCCGCCTTCGCAGGAATACTCACATACTTCATCTTCTCTATTCTTTGCTGTTTAACCCTTCCACTCCTCCTTACTTGAAGAAACAATTCATGTTTCTTCATGACACCCACTTACGTTCCTTACGCTCCGACAACAATCTATTGCTAGAAATTCCTCTACACTCTTCTTCCTATTTCACTAATTCCTTTACTATTAAAGCTGCCCGTCTATGGAATTGTTTACCTATAGATATCAGACGTGCCAAAAGTCTATATATTTTTAAAAAAAAGCTAAAATATCATTATTTTAATATATAACATTATTACAATATATTTCATTTTCAATCATTTCAATTGGTACATTTTTTTTTTTTGTGTTTTTATATTTTGTGTGTACATATAGTATATGTATGTATGTATTTATGTATGTATGTATGTGTTTATGTAATATTTATGTATAGGTATATCTTAATAAATATATATTTATTTGTTTGTATTTTATGTATTTGATATTTTGAACATTACATCATTATGTAAATATTTCATTTAGTGCACCGCCCACTTTTTACACAACTCCAACATCCAAAGGTTGCCTGGAAGAGATCGCTTTAAGCGATAAGGCCGCCTTATTGTACTTTTTTAAATGTTATTTTTGAGCTTTTACATTGTTTTATTTTTTTTAAGGTGCAATAAAGTATATTTATTATTATTATTATTATTATTATACTAATTAAGAATACTATACTTTGCTATATTCATATCTTTTTTAAAAAGGTTAGGTAATATTTTAACAAACTTTATAAGCTGAAAGCTGCTTAAAAAGATTAAAAAATATTATCTCACATATTTGTTCATAATGGTATCTAGTGTACTACAATAAATCAAATCAAATAAAAAACACTTTATTAAAAAATTACTCATTTAGAAAAACGTATAAAAATTTGAACGTAGCGGGACTTGAACCCGCGCCTCCTCGAAACCGACCAGTTAATATTTATTTATTTAAAAATGTTTAAAAAACACACTTTATTGCACAAAGATTATAGATACATATTATAATTGGTATAACAAATTGATATAGTGCGAAGGCGGCCTTATTACTATAAGTGATCTCTTACAGGCAATCTTTTATTCATATTAAACTAATAGTAGGTGACTATAGTTGGCGGATAACGAAGTACATCGATATTTTTGTTGTTAATAATATATCATACACAATTAAACATATACATGTTATATAGCGCTCGGTGTCACAGGCGGAAAACTTATTTAATATTATAATATGTCCGTCTGATAGGCGGTCGAGCGCCACAAAACGCTGACAAAGAGAAGATCGGGTGAATAGCGCCGGTGGGAAAGGAATTTCTTCCGTTCCCACACGTATTATTCCATCGTGAAGTAATTAAGTCGTAGGTTAAGTTAGATTAATTTAGGTTTAGACAGATTACTGCTTTTCCAACATTGAAGACAGTAGTCTTAGATATAGTTTAGTTTTAGATTTAAATTGTATTTTAATTTAAGATTTTATTAATATAAGTTTTGTATATAGAAATCGTATTTTCTTAACCTTCTAACTGCAGCCTACGTACTTACACACAAACAAACATACATCCAAACCGTATATATATATTTATATATAAATACAGTAATATACATACATATACATATATTTGTAAAGTCAGTATATAAACTATAACGGTAGGTAATAAGACGGTGTTTAAAGATGTTTAATAAAAGTGTTTCACTTTACATAGAATTTACAATAACCTCTAAATATAAATTAGACCATAATTCATAGACATCAAGAGTTGTGGACGTCATAGACGTCGTGGTGCATGGGCATAAGCGTGCGACTGTTAACGTGACGGTTGTGGGTTCGATTTCCTCTCGCCGGAATAAAATATTCAATATGTTCATTACCCCCGAGGTAAAGTGTGGCGTTGAGGTTCGCAACATGCCATACCTCAGGAACGCTTTGGAAAGTGGGGATGAGGGTGTGAAAATGTCTTAATAAGGAAGAGAGTGTCTTAAAATTAAGTTCCTAGGTTCCCTTTGCCCTGCTATGTGTAGGATACGCCGTGAAGCTAAAAAAAATCAAATAAATCCCAGATTTCGCCCTCATGAATGTAATATGCAAATACAATAGACCAGCCATTGAAAATAATTGGATATGGTATAAAAAGAAATCAATTTTACTATTCTATTCAAATCCTACAGATACATATACCTATATAGCGAACTAACCGCGGGATAAAATCAAAATATCAATCTAGTTGTAGCTTCCGAGTGTCACTCCCGTAAACGCAGCGGTGTTCGTCCCGAATTTAATTAAGAAACCTGCCTGCATAATTACTTCGTAAACTAATTTGCGACTTTGTGCAAGTGTTTTGTGTTTATATACCAAATACTGCTTTTGTTAATATCGTTGTAACAGCTTCGTTCTAGAACTCAGCGGAACTAGACATTTTGAATATTATGTACATATGAAGTGAACCAAATTACTTAGTTATTTGAGCTCTGACTAATAATAACTTAGACATTATTTAGTTTCCTTCATTCTTCTCCTTCATTCGTCCTTCCTTCATTCGTCTTCATGTTATCACATCATTATACCTAAGCTAAGTCCATACAGTTGTACACATAACGTACCATTGAGGTAATCAAGTCTCAAGATTTTTTTTTTAGCTTCACGTTGTATTCCACATATAGCAGGGTAGAAGGAACCTTTGAATCTAATGTTAAGATACTCTGTACGACACTCAACGTCGAACTTTGCTTCATTACCAGAGCGAGGAAATATTAAATATTTTATTAATTAAAATATTAATTATTGAGGCCAGTCGTGGCGCAGCGGCACAGAGTGTGACTGTAAAACCGACTGGTTGTGGGTTCGATCCCCACTCGAGGAGATGAAATATTTACTTAAATTTATATTTCCATTTCTTCGCTCTGGTGTCGAGGTTAAGCGCGGCGTTGAGTTCTGCCACTCAACACGCAATGCCTCCAGAATTCGGCAGAAAGTGGGGAACGGAGTGTCTTAACACTAGGTTCCCTCTGCCTACCCTGCTGTGTGCGGGATACAGCGTGAAGCTGATGATAAAAAATATTTTATTTTCTCGTGTTCAAATTGAACCCACAATCGGTCACGTTTACAGTTGCACGTTTGTGTTCCTGCGCCATGAACACAAGCGTGCAACGGTACCTGAACTGGCCTCCGGGTTCATGTAAATTTTACAACTATTATAAGTTGGTAAAATCCAGTTTCTTAGATTATATTACATAGTTACAAAATTGTATGTAACTTTGTAACTATGTAATAACATCTACAACGTTTCTCAAAAACGTTCACTGGTTTAACAGTTTCAAGGAAACAAAGAAATTGACACACAAACATACATATATACATACGCACTAAAAACATAACCCTCCTTTTAAACTTCGCCATAGTCGGGTAAAAAGGTGACGAAGCGAAATCGTAACAAGTAATTCGATAGCAGTAGGATTTACAAATTCAATAACGTACTATGTTAACTCTCGTAGAGAGCTAAAAATCGACAAAAAAGGATCCTAAACAAACCAAAAACTGTCAATTTGCAAAATGATATGTATACACTCACAATAATATTGTAACTGATTGCAAAAATATATGAGAAAGTCTATTATAAATGCCCCTAGCATTTATCAATATAATAGGACCCAAAAAAATGTTTTTTTTTAATTTTTTTGTCTGTTTGTCGATTTATCTATTTGTCTGAGGTCAGTCATGGCACAGGGGCACAAAGTTTGACTGTAAAACTAAGTGCAAGAAAATTCGCCAGAAAGTGGGGAACGGATTGTCTTAACTATTTGTCTCTGCATTTATGAAACGACTTAACCGATTTAAATGCAGCTTTCCCGTTTTGGACGTGTCCCACATATTGTCCGGACAGACGTTTATTAAATTATAATCGGGGAAACGTGTCAATTCGAAAATGAAAATATTGAATATTTCAATTGCCCGAGTGGGAATCGAACCCACAACCGTCGCGTATATGACTATAAACGTACGGTTTTGTCCCTATGCTAGGCCTTAATGTCAAATCAATATTATAAATATCCATATTAATTCAAAAAGTTATATTACGATGTGATTCCATGGATTTATCGTCCGAGTGCGAAGCCAATCGCCTTGCAGAAATCGGAAGAAGCTTAAAACACTACTTCAGACTTACGACCCAAGTGTAAGCTTAAAAAATACAAAATATAAGCTTAAAATTTATACATAAAATAAAAAAAAATAATAAAAAAATAAAACTATACAAACAACTAGCCGTCTAACCGCCATATTTCACGAACAGCACGAATATTTCAAAATGTATCAGAAAATAGAAAAACAAGCTATTATATTAGTCTCTTTATTGAGGCTGGCACGAGGCATTCAGGTCACATATGTTCGTGAATGCCTCTCAAAAATAACAATTGCCATCTGACCTCTGCATTATTAAGCCGAATGAACTAGCAACTCTTTTACCGTAGCGCACCAAATTGGCCGACGCCAGTTTAGTTTTTTTTAATAGTAAAAAGTCAAACTAGTATTTGAATTGGTACTCGAATATCTAATGTTTTCGTACTGAGTATTGGAAATATGTAAGTAATTGATCATATTTTTTTTTTAGTTTCACGGTGTATCCCGCACATAGCATGGTAAGCAAAGGAATCCTGGGAATCTGGTAGTAGGCGGAACTCAAGCTGGCGCTTTATCTCGTTACAAAAATGAAAATATTAAATTTAAATTAATAAATTTTTAATTTAAATTTAATTACCTCGAATGGGAATCTAAGCCACAACCTATCGCACTTACGTATAAAGTTTATTAGTAATATAGTCGTGGCGCAGGGGCACAAAGTGTGACTGTAAACACGACTGGTTGTGGGTTCGATCCTCACTCAAGGAAATAAAATATTTATTATATTAAAATTTAAGTTTATTAAATTTAATTTAACTTAAAACTAGGCTATTCCTAAATGGATCAAATATTTTATAGTTACAAAATCAAGTTATAGCAACGTTTTAAAGGCGAAAGCAGCTCGGTTGCAAGTTTTAATTGCAAAGTTTAATTCATTTTCTGAGTATATCTTTCAATTTGCACAATGGTGCCAAGTTGCTCTACACTCTACAGTCTATACTGGTAGCGTTAATATGAAAGAAATTTGTGTTCAGTGGCTTCATTTGCACCATTTTATGTCTTATAGAAATTATCGCCCTAGTTTGTAAGCAAGTTGAATATTTTCTATGTAAATAGAGTTTTAGTTGAATAAATAATGTATGAAGAATAAATATTTGTGGTATTTAAAGAGTGCAATAAGTTAATGTATATTTAATAGTTTTGTGCGTAAAAGCTAAATAAACAACTAATAAAGCTAAATACGCCTAACAAAAAGTAAAAAAAAAATCTTATGTTGGCACCGACTCCAAAAATAACGGTTTTTAAACAGTAAATACTGCTTTTGATAGTAGTACCTGTTACTAATTTTGCTTAATATTTTTAATTTTCTTTACTTTGAAGCGATTAATATATAATTTTTTACAATTACGTTTTTGTTAAAATTTGTGTATATAAAAATACTTATGAAGTCAGTTTATTTATTTTTTTATTATTTGTGCGTTCTATCTATTCATTTAATAAACTTTTCATAAAATTTATATCTATATCCTATCATCCATGTGCGGGATGCGGCGTGAAGTTATAAAAAACATATAACACTTGCTCTTTCATGCGGCTTCGCTCTTGTAAACATAAATATAGAAACACATAGTTATTTCCGAAATATGGGAACCTAGTATTAAGACACTTTGTTTCCATTAAGACACTTCCATTCTCCATTTTCCGCTGACAACTCGAAGAATTGTATGTTGTCTGACGGAACTCAACGGCGCGCTTACTTTTGTAACCAGAACGAAGAAATGAAAAAAAAAATATATATGTATATATATATATATATATATATATATATATATATAT
>JAAIXJ010000198.1:383200-433975 GCA_013403705.1 Heliconius hermathena
TCTGAACAACACTCTTTAGGTGACGGAAAACCTATGCTACGTAGTTCTAAATTAGGTTGGCTAGTCGGGGGTTCTATTCCTATTCAATGTAAGTCAACTTTACCTAACAAATATATTCAAGCTTATCATGCTTGTCTTAGCAAAGATAATGATTTAGAAAGTCAAGTAGCTAGCTTTGGGAAGTTAGAAGGCTTTCCAGACGTTGTTCCCTATACTAAGGAAGAAAAACTTTGTGAATCACATTTTCTTTCGACCACTACTCGTCTACCAAATGGTCGTTTCTGCGTAAGTAAAACTGCGCTTCCTCTTCGTGACAATAAGGATTGCTTAGGCGACTCCTATCAATTAGCAAAGAAGGGATTTTTAAATGTAAGCGCGAAGAGCGAAGCGGAAGCGCGTTTGAGAAAACAACCTAATTTAAGATCAGCCTATTGTGATTTTATAAACGAGTATGCCTCTTTTGGACATTTATTTGTGTCACATAAATATAAGCCTTTTTATAATAAAATAATTTGCAATGCCTTTAGTACCCTAGGTATAGGGTAGTGTTCCACATCAGATCAGTTGCATTTCTTATACAAAGTTTCTTCTCATAGGAATGCCACTAAAATAGCTATTCTCTCCGATATTTGTAAATTATTTGACCCATTAGGGCTATTATCTCTCTATAAAAATAAGCGAAATTCTGTTACAAAGATTATGGAAATTAAAAATACACTGGGATGAGGATATACCCAGTAAAATAAAAACTATTTGGAATTTATTTTATAATAATCTAAGTACCATTTTTAATCTTCATATTCCGCGGCTTATTTTGATCAATCACAACGCAAAAATAGAAATGCACTGTCTCTGCGATGCTTCACAGCAAGCCTTGGTGCATGTGTCTACTTTAAATCTATTAATTCAATGGAAGAATGTCAAGTCAATTTATTATGTGCTAAGGCGCGTGTCGCCCCAATAAAGGCCACTACCATACCACGCTTAGAACTTTGTGCTGCTGTACTGGGTGCACAGTTAAGCAATGCCGTAATTAAGGCTCTACGTCATCCCATACATCGTAATTTTTATTGGACAGACTCACGTGTTGTTCTAGGCTGGATTAAGGCACCTAATAAAACTAAAACCTTTGTAGCCAATCGTGTTGCAGCCATTGCTGAAATTTCTGATCCGTCGTCGTGGTGGTACGTACCAACACAGTTAAATCCAGCAGATCTCGCCTCGCGAGGCGCAGATTTAAGCAATATCTCTTCTGGTCAACCCACATTATGGTGGCATGGACCTCCATTTCTTTTGCAAGCAGAATCAACGTGGCCTTCTGCCAAAGTCGTTGACTCGTTTGATCTACCCGAGCTAAAAAAGGTATCAGTTATGGCAGCGGAGGTTGTGCTTTCGGCGCCTCTAATTGATTTTAATAAAACTTCAAAACTGCATGTCCTTCAAAGGCAGGTCGCTTGGGTCCTAAGATTCATTAATAATCTTCGAAATCGAGATAAAAGGGTTAAAGGGCCTCTACAGGCCCATGAGCTCGATCATTCACTCAAGGTTCTTGCTAAATTTGCTCAAAGGGAATCTTTTCCTGAAGAACTGATTCGTTTGCAAACAAATAAGGCTCTAGCTTCAAAAGCAGCTCTTGCATCTCTTAGCCCATTTATTGATTCAGAGGGCTTGCTTCGCGTTGGAGGACGAATTAACTCTTCACACAATATATATGATAAAAAACATCCAATTCTACTTAAGTCGGACCACTCTTTAACTAAACTTATTTTTCAAGCCGAACACAAGCGTCTGTTACATGCCGGGCCACAGCAACTTTTGTCCTCAGTAAGAGACCGCTATTGGCCCACGGGAGGTCGTCAGTTATCTAGAAAGGTCGTTCGGTCTTGTTTAACATGCCGTCGTTTTGGAGGTCGTACGCTAACTAACATTATGGGTAACTTACCAAACGAGCGTGTACAATCAGATTATCCTTTTATAACAGTCGCTACGGACTTTGCCGGGCCATTTTTTATAAGTGATCGAAAGGGCAGAGGTTGTAAAATAACAAAATGTTATCTTTGCATTTTTATATCTAAGTGTACAGTATACATCTTGAGGCGGTTAGTGAGTTGTCTAAGGATGCTTTCTTGCTAACACTAAAGCGATTTATTTCCAGAAGGGGAGTTCCCAAAATTGTATATTGCGATAATGGCCGCAATTTTGTAGCTGCAGCAAAAGAAATTTCCATTTTTTTTTTAAATCTCATACTGACTCTATTTGTGATTTCGCAGCTCGTCAAGGCATAGAGTTTAAATTTTCCCCCGCGTACGCTCCTCACTTTAACGGTCTAGCTGAGGCAGGGGTCAAGTCAGCAAAATTTCATATTAAACGCATTCTCGGAAAGGCACATTTAACTTTCGAGGAGTTATCCTCCCTATTTGCACAAGTTGAGGCAATCCTCAACAGCCGCCCCCTATGTCCTCTCAGTTCAGATCCTAATGACCTACAACCTCTCACCCCAGCTCATTTTTTAATCGGCAGGTCCTTAACATCACTACCATCGCAGAGCTTCGTAGAAATGAACACTAATAGGCTTAACCGGTTTCAGCGGCTGGAGCAGGCCAGGCAGCATTTTTGGCAGCGTTGGACTGCCGAATACATTGCGGAATTGCAGCAGCGCACTAAGTGGCGAACTAAATGCAGAGATCTTAAGCTAGATGACCTAGTATTAATCAAAGAAGATTGTCAACCCCCTCTCTGCTGGCGTTTGGGCCGCGTCACTAAGCTGTATCCGGGAACTGATGGAGTTCCTCGAGTTGCGGATCTAACCACCTCTCAAGGNACATCAGGCCTCACCTGGCCTACGCGAGCCCGGCGTGGTACGCACTCATCAGCGAGAACCAGCGAAGAATCCTGCAGGTGGTCCAAAACCTCGCCCTACGGCGAGTGACCCAGGCACCATATTGCGTTCGAAACTCGACCATACAAAGAGACCTGCACATGGAAAGCCTGGAGGTTCACATCGGCCGGCTTGCGTCTAACGCATTCCGCCGCGCCGATGCTTCGGACCACCCGCACCTTCGTAGCATCGCACCTCTCCATACGCGACCTCCCGACGAGAGAAGACGCCAACCGAGGGACATTATTCCCCCCTCCTCCCCCGATTCCACTCCTGAGCAGTCACCTCGGTCGCAGGTCGCCTAAGCTGGGCCTCTCACGGGTAACCGTGAGTCTCACCCGGCTGGGCTGACCGCCCAGGTGGCATCTTGCTCATCCCTCCCCCTGCTTCCTTGTACTGTGCCTACCTAGGTACGCATATATTACCCCAGGGCCCACGGGCCCCCCCCAAGGACGCACACTATAGTTATATGTGCCGCCAGAAACCACGGTGAGAGGGCGTATGCCCTGATGCCGTTTCCCAGCGCCCACAGCGCTGGAAGGAAGAATGCAACGTATCCGACCCCCACTTCTCTAAAAACTTCCACGAGAGAGCCATAAGCACCACCATTCCTCGCACGAGGGCTATTATNATATATATATATATATATATATATATATATATATTTCATTACCACGAGTAGGAATCGAACCCACAGCCACCACACATATACTTCTGCTCACTAAGAGTAAAAGCAAAAGGCAGTGTAGGAACTATTATAAAATTGTAAAATCGAAATTTTATAATACCAGTGCGTACCGAAACATTAGCAAAGTGAGCTCTCTGTAGCGTATGCTCGTTAATATTCTTTAGAGTACCCAGTACATGATTGCTCTGAAAGGGAAATGTAATTTTTTTTTGTACTTTGTTAGTGGTGTATTTCATTTTTTTTAAAAAAACGTTACGTGCTATTAACGATCGTCGTTTGATGATATTGAGATCATTTCAATGGCCGTTTCAGTTCCTTCCTATTATCTGAGAAGTAAAAGGGAAATATCAAATATACGCAGACTCGCAGCACACGTGCGGCTTCGCCCGCTTTAATTTATTTTTATATTTTAACCAGATTATACAAAATCTTTACATAAATTTTTGCTTAAGTGTTATTCTGATGTATAAGCTATATTACTGTAGGGTTTCATCAAAATCCATTTAGTAGTTTTTGCATGAATATGGAACTAACATCAATCCTCTCTGAATTTTACATTTATAAAATTTGTAGGTTTAGTTTGATTGAGACTGTATACCACATATAGTAGAGTAGGCAAGGGTCACCGAGACATTGATTGTTAAGTGGCTGAAGCCGAGCTCGAGTAGGAACCGAAATTAAAACCACGACGGTCGCGACGATCTTGATATTTGATCTGGTATTTAATACCTCAATTTGTATATGTTACTTGTCTTGTAAAAATGAAACAACGATAACATCCTCTATAAAGTACGGCAGAGCCATTTGATATTAGTTTTATATAGATCTTCAAAAATTACATTAAAGTAATTGATATATATCAAAGTTTTGACAGAAATAAATAAATATACAAATTGAAAATTTAAAAATAATATGTTGATTTATTCTATTATTTTACAATTATCGAAGCTTCAGGCTCTTAGGTTAAGGGGTGAAACGGAGTGCGGATTGATTTAACTAAGATCACTTAGCCCACTTGATACCTAAGATATATGAGGGTAAATTAAATTTATCGGTTATTTAATGGTCATAATAAATATTTTATTTATTTTTATTGTACAGCACGATAACATTTATTTAATTGTGCCTTCAATATAATAAGAACATTAAAATTCACACATTTTTAACAAAAAGTAAGCGCAGTCAAAAAAAAATCATCTTCACGTTGTATCCCGCACACAGCAGGTTAGGTAGAGGAAACCTGTGTTCACACACACGTTCCGCTCGTCCGCCCTTCCGCCCGTCCGCCCGTCCGCCCGTCCGTCCGTCCGTCCGTCCGTCCGCCCGTCCGCCCGTCCGCCCGTCCGCCCGTCCGTCCGTCCGTCTGTTCGTCTATGCATTTGTTCACGCTCATACCGACCAATGCCACCAAGCTTCCCTTAATATATAGAATTTATTTAATAACATTCGATTGTCATACAAAAAAATTATATCAATTTAAACTACGTAGTTCGACAAATTTGCTAATTGGTTATTTTATATAACTGTTTTCCTGAATTGGCTGAATCTTTAGCTTTTAATTTATATTATGATAAAAAAACGTCGAGATTTAGGATCTAGATCGGTGCTTACGCGGGAAAAACGGCGCTTGCCGTACACGCGTTCTTACCGTCTACCTGAATACCGTATATTTAAATATTTTTCTTTACATACAACAATTTTTTAAAATTACTTAAGAGGTCGTCGTCACGCAGTGGCATAAGCGTGTGACTTTAAGCTCGACGGTTATAGGTCCAGTTTCCACCCGGGAAAATAAATTATAATTTATTAATATTTTCATTTCTTCGCTTCGGTAATGCGCGATGCCTCGGAAATTGCGCGGAAAGTGGGTAAAGCAGTGTCTTAACACTAGATTCCTTCTGCGTACTCTGCTATATGCGGGGTATTAGATATACCGTACCGTCTTTCAGTTTCTCCTATTAGCCCCGGGACCAGGTGAACCGATTATTATGGGACTAAGACTAAAAGATAGAAGGGGTTGTGGAGTAAAGTATAAAGGCAATTTCGATACAATAACAAAAGTTATATCAATTTAAAGTATGTTGCTTGACAAAATTTTTACTTCCTGATAGAGTTATTTCATACACCTGTTTTATTGAATTGGCTAAATCTTTAGTTTTGAATGTTTTGTTGTTTGATGAGAAAAATATTTTTCCATTATATCATCATATAACAGTACATCATCATAAACAATATGACATAAATTCATTATTTGACTTGAAAAATCAGGATGATTTCATCTTTAAATAGTTGTCTGTATTTAATACTGTACTTAATATAATTATCATATCAATAAAATCATTATTTAATAGGTGAACATTTAGAATAAATATTGATTTTAAGATTGACCTTCTATTATACAATATTTTACTTTAAAACATAATGCAGATCGCACATTTCATCGTCTATTCTCAGTCAAACGGAACCAGAATAAAATATTTCAAATGATTTGAAATATTTTATTCTGGTTGAAGCAACCTTTGCTTGCGGTAGTTATTTGCCAGGCAACCATATGTTATATGTTGAGAAAAAAATAAGCTTTAATTTGATGTATAATTGCAAATTCTTAACTTTAAGTGACCTATTTAAACCAGCCGACCCTGGGCTGGCAGACTGAGAGCTGGCAACCACTGTTTTTCCAATTCTTATTCGTTTTTTCTTATGCGATTTTCTTTCAAATGATGTGAGATTCACATAAAAAACATATGAGTGCAATTTTTTCTATAAACGCATTAAATTACGATTTATTTAACTGACTGTAATAAATGACCAAACCAAAATAATCAATTCATTTTTGAAGTTCTGTAACCCGAAAGAAAAAAAAACGGAACCATTTATAGGATAAAATTGTTGTCCGTCTGTCAAGACCATTAGATAATAACCATAGATAATCATATATACCGAGCGGGCGAAGCCACATGGGAGCCGTTAGGCTCTTAAATAAATAAATAATGTATAATGTAATAAAAATTTCGTCTTGCTATTTTAAATAAGCAATATTAGCCAGTTGTTATAAACTTAATAACAGCATTTTCATTCCATATATTTATGTTTATCTATAAAAACTGTGTACGACAGTTGTGAATTCGATTCCCAGGAGAGAATGAATTATTTAAATCCTACAACTTCTAGTAATATATACAGCTATGACGGTCTAAAGGTAAATAAATAAAATTTAATTAACATACTTGGTTTTATTAATATTTTCTATAAGTGAAAGATATATTTTATCTAGATTAATTGCTCGCGCTAAGCACCACATTTGTCTGAATATCAGTTATTACTGAATTGAAACTTTTTACTTCACAGATAACCTAATTCTTAAAATAATTTATTAACGTGATGCACTCATATAACAAGATAAAGTTTGCGAGGCTTACGCTAGGCTTTGTATTTGTGTGAGTGAAATAAAAAATGTAAAGATCTTTTTTTCAGCTTCACTCTGTATTCCGCATTTGGCCAGTTGGAGCAAGTACAGGGAATCCAGTATTAAGACACTTTTTTCCACATTTTTTTCTAACCATTGTTTGATGAGCGGATATATATGTGTATATGTATTTACATTATACGCTTTACTATATATATTTATTATTATATATTTTGTGAAATTTCCTTACCAAAATAACTAATATCCCTCTGGACTACAAAGGTTTCTCTATCGTGGCCCTAAAATACGATAAAAAGAGGAATTGATGTTGATAATTTAATATATAACAACTTAAGGCTTCATTATAATCTTTTTGACTTTCAAAAAAAGGAAGTTTTCAATGCGTCGGAATCTTTTTTTTATGTATGTTCGGCAAATATTGGATGACGCCTGAACTGATTTGAATAATTCTTTTTTTTGTTTGAAAGAGTGTAAGGCTAACAGGTGGTCCTATGGTGACCATGTCAGGATCTGATGATAGGATCCTGGAGAAATCTTAGAGGGATTTTTTTTTATTTTATAGGCACACTTACTAGGATTTGAGTATTATTTATAAGGAATCGTGTGTTTGCTCTTGGTAATCACACATTCATATTCTCTACTGCATTCTATTCAATCAAATTTCCCACATATGATACACATGCGCTCTTAACGTAATCTTATCCTAAAAATTCCTTCTTACGCTTCTTCCTTTTACAGCAGTTCATTTACTGTGATTGCGTGTAGATTGTGGAAGTCCCTTCCTTTAGAGGTCAGCAATCCCAAAACATTTCTAACCTTTAAACGTCGCTTAAAATTACACTTTATGTCACTTTTAGACTTAGTTTTCTTCCTTTTTTTCTGCCATTACACTGTTTACTCTTACTACTTAGTTTTTATATCATTATATATGTACGTTTAGTTGTATATTTATGTTTATATGTATGTATCTTATATACATTTATGTGTTTATGTATATTGTATATTTGTATGTGTATAGATTTTTTTGTATATGTGTATATTATACTATAGTGCAACAATATGGCTGTAATGTGTGGTAGTACTTAAATTCTTATTTATTTTATACTCTTAAATAATACTACTTGCACCCTATCCCTATCTTAATTTGCTATTTCCTCCGCCTTAAAAGGTTGCCTGGCAGAGATTGCTTTTAAGACATGAGTCCATCTTCTGTACATTTATATACTTTTATTATATTTCTGTATCGTTTCTGGTGTGTACAATAAAGAGTTATTAGGATTATTACGTTACAAACTCCACACCGGTACCACCCACATCATCTGGATACGTGGCACTCCAATACTGCGCGGTTTCATAGGACCTTTCTTCCACGCGCCACGCAACTGTGGAATGGCCTACTTGCGGCAGTGTTACCAGGTCGATATAATCTGAGTATCTTCAAAAAGCGCGTCTATCTCCACCTTAAAGGCCAGCAATGCACCTGTAGCTCCTCTGATGTTGCACGGACTTGTGGGCGGCGGTGATCACTTACCATCAGGTGACCTGTACTCTCGTTTGCCTTGTCTTTTTCCATAAAAAATATGGTATCACGATTTTTTTAAATGATTATTTTTTAATTTTTTTTTATTTATCCTTACTTTTTTACACCTTGGGTTATATTATAGAAATTTTAGTGGGGTTCCATAATTTTTTCTAGAAATAAATATATGTTACTATATATACGTAATAGTGATCATGTGCATGTGCATTCTAGTGGTGAAAGTTTTTTTCCTTTAGAGTGTACTAAAATCCTTATGTAAGTAAGTATTATAAGTTTCCTTTTTACAAGTTTCCTTTATTTGTTATTATTTAATTTGCTTAATTAGCGTATATGAAATTTTGTAAGGTCGATTTGACGCTATTCCTAATATCCGATAGAACTAAATTCACTTTTGCTTATGACTTTAAATTTTGATAACAATAAAATTACTTATAGTCATTATCATTGTTAATACAAAATCGCCGCCGCAACAAAATGGCGGATTACAATTTTTTGCGTAATTTACCTTATATTAGTATCAAATGAAAGGGCTTGATTTGTAAAGTACGACACACTATTAAGAAAAATAATTAAGAGCCCTTAAATATATAAATATATTACGTCAAGAAGCATTGAACTCCCAGCTATTGCAATTCAAATTTATCAGATGAGGGTGGAGCCTTCAGTGTCACGTCACCTTTGAGATTAATTACACTAAGCTGAACTTTATGAAAAGCTCAGCTGACGGGTTACTTGATTAAGCAAATCTTGAAAATTTATAATATATTTTCTTTGTCCTGCTAATGAAGATGGTATTTACTTTTAAAATTAGTTAATTAAGATTATATGTGTATTGATTTTATAATATATTGTTTATAATTTTGTTACTCAAAGTGTGGAGTTGAGTTTCGCCACTCGACACGCAGTGTCTCTCAAATTGGGCGATGCACGAGGCACGGAGTATCTTGACACTATGTTCCCTCGGTCTACTCTAGTATGCTTCCATATCAATTCATTCTCCGATTAGGAATCGAAATAATCCGTCTGTCCGTCTATCAAGATCTTTCATCTGGAAATAGCGTGGAAGTATCAAGCTGAAGCTATTGCCAAATATTCAGTTCTACGATTCTTTAGAGCAGATACGTACTTTTATGCATAGTGTTTGCTGCATTTTGTATGAAAGTCATCGCGTTATTAAAACGTATAGAACAAAACGATTACAAATTTATATGTGTAGATCATTTCATACTTAATGAGTGCAAACGCTCGTAAAATTAACTTTGTCAATTTTTAAAAGTCATACTTTCCGTCGACAATACTAAAATTCTACTAGACGAGTCCGACTCGCACTTAGCTGATTTCTTAGTCTAAGTCACTTTAAAAAAGATTATATTATAATACATCGGTTAAAAGCTTTTTTATTTTGATAAATGCTTCAGAAAGCTTACCTACTTAGTAGGTTAGTAGCACTTCATAGTCATATTCAATTTAGCTCTATTGTCGAACAAAAGGAAGCATACACGTTAAGTCACCTAAGCTTAAAGGCTTACTTTGAATAGTATTATAATAAGGTCTAATGACGTTAGTTGTGGCGCAGAGGCACTACTGTTTGAGATTAAACGCGTCTGGTTGTGAGTTCAATCCACAGTGGCGGGTCTTAACGCTGCGCTTTGCCTCGTTACCAGAGCGAGAAAATGAAAATATATCATCAGCTTCACGCTGTATCCCGCACACAGCGGGGTAGGCAGAGGGAACCTAGTGTTAAGACACTCCATTCCCCACGTTCCGCTGAGTTCTGGAGGCATTGCGTGTTGAGTGCCAGAAATCAGCGCCGCCCTTTGCCTCGACACCCGAGCGAAGAAATGAAAATATAAATGTAAATAAATATTTCACTTCCTCGAGTGGGGATTGAATCCACAACTAGTCGATTTTACAGTCACACTTTGTGCCTCTGTGCCACGACTGGCCTCATTACTCTAAAAACTCATTAGGTAAATATGTCATTACCTAATTAAATATTTAATTTCTTAAAATGACTACATTTCTTTCATACAAATTAAAGAAATTTTGATATAATTTTCTAACGATGAAGGTAGTTGTACAATTTTAGAAAAATAAGAATCCTCTTCATGTCAAACGTAAAATGAAATAATGCTAAATATTATTATGTTAGAATTTAAAAATATAATAAGTAGCTTAAAAATATTTATAAATTTTAGGGAAATATTTCAGGGTATAAGGTACTTTTATCTTAAGTATAAATAGAATTAAAAATATAAGACTCTAAAAAGAAAAAAAATGAAAAAATAAAATCTTTTGCCAAAATTGTTGGCAAAAGATTCTATCTTAAATTGATACTAAAAAGAAAAAGCAAGAACTTAGACAGACAAGTTACTTAATTATTTATACTGAAACTAGTAAACTAATAGGGGCCATTGTATCGCATTCACGGGACTATGGTACAGTTTCTGACTATAAGTGCGACGGTTATGGGTTCGATTGTCAACCGAGAGAAAGATTTATTGTCATTTCCTCGCTTTGGTAACAAAATAAACAGCGGCGTTGAGTTCCACAACTCAACACATAAAGAATGAGTAATTATATTTCACAATATTTTCTGCTACATTTGGGTTACAATGTGAAAGCAAAAACAAATATAAAAATAATATAATAAGGTTATCTCTCATACTCTAATAATTCGTAAATCAAGAGACAAAAGCGTAATTAAAATAGAATATTATATAAACACGCGATAACCAGTAACCTAATTATTTTGGATAGTTCAGCCGGTCTGCGTGACACGCCTACGTGTTAAAGAAATAAGAAACGTAAAGATAATATTTATTTTAAAAAGTTTACTTTAAGCTGGAAAAGAATGGAGAATATTCTCAGAAAATGACAATGCCTAACCTCTCTGTATATATATATANAAACACTTACTACTACAAAAATACTACTAAAGGTTAAACAACTTTGAACTTTATCGCCAATACCTACGACTCGATTTCGGAATGAGGCGTGTTCAGCGGTGTTCCTTTGATAGGTTTATGTGTGCATGCGTCGTCCTTACAAATGGCGTTTTATTTTAAAACGACAATTTTATTATTTATTTTGTTTGAAAAAATAACTTTTTCATTTTTGAGAAAAAAAATAATTATATTAGGCTTTTATGGAGTAGTTAAAACTGTGGTTTCATTTAAAGTGGTTCTAACACTTCCACCCTGTATATTACGCCAAGAGGTATTGAACTCACTACTATCGCAGTACACTGACATTTCAACTGCCATTATCATTTATTTATAGAAATATACAATATTTTATATGCCATTGAAAAGTAGTTACACACTAAGCTATATAACAAATCTGAACGATAAATCAAACATTACCCACCGCACGCTGCAGGTGACATTTTACACTTTAAGTATAATATATATTTTTCCTTTAAAATTAGATAGCATTCTTGAGTGGTTGACATTTCTTTATTTTCTTTTTTAGATACACGCTGTATCCTCCATATATATGCGGGATACAGCGTGGAGGGAAGGCAAGGGGAACTTAGTCTTTAAAGACTTCCTCCACTAAGTCCTCACTTTCTGCTCATTTTTTTGTGACACTGCGTGATGAGTGTCGACACTCAACGCCGTGCTTTGTTTACCAATTAATTCATTTTAATATTATAAATATGATCATGCCAAAAAGCTACGGAGTCGATTTGGATAAAACTTTAGAATAACACAGTTTATGTATCAGAATAACACATAGGACACATTTATGTTAAGAATTTGTTTAATTTGACCACAATATAACAATAAGATTACGTGGGAGAATAAAAAGATAAACGTAGTCATGTAAAAGCTACTGAACGGATTTTGATAAAACTGAACATCGCTTCTACATCAGAATAACACATAGGCTACAAATTGTGAAGATTTTCTATAACATAAGTATATGCGGGCGAAGCCGCGTTTGGATCGCTAGTGTAAAAACAATTTAATTGTAATTACTCCACCGAGTAGGGAGCGAGCCCACAAGCATCATTTACAGCCCAACGGTGTCGCAATGCGCCACGACTTACGCAAAAATAATATATGAAGGCTATAATATAATCATATCTTAACGTCTTTGGTTATTAAGTATATATTAAGATAGGAATATTAAGTATCAAAATACTTAATAAAAGATCTTTCTAGTTTTCATTTTGAGACTTTAAAAATTTGTAAACAAATTGACGATAGGATGAACTTCTTTCTTATAGTAAGTTCTTATCCTATAATTTACTTAATAAACAAACGCGCGGGGGCGGTTTTGACATAAGTATTGTAGAAAGCAGAATGTATTTAGTACTAAAAATTATAGTGGGGAACGGAGGGTCTTAACACTTGGTTCCCTCTGCCTACACTGCTGTGTGTGGGATACAGCGTGAAGCTGATTTTATTTAAAGCTATAAAAAACAAGCCTTAATTAGTGCGAGTCTACGAAATCCTGCATTTACTAATTAAAAAAGTTACCGTAATTATTTTAAAACAATTTCCCGTAAAAAAATTCGAACAAAATATTATAATTTTTTTTAATATTATAACCATTGTCAAAGTGAGCTCTGCCAATTGGCAATTTTTTAAAAGCAATACAATTAGGACCCTTTCTAAGAGTGCTATGTGTTTTTATTACGACGATGTATACGCGACTATAGAACTGAAAGTAAATATACGACGCATCTTAAAGTATTAATCGGACAACAACAGTGGAGGCCAGTAGTGGCATAGGGGCACAAGCGTCTGACTGTAAACGAGTGGATTCTAATTCCACTGGAGGAAATTAAATCTCTGGTATCGACGCAAAATGTGGCGTAAAGTGCGCCACTCTACACACCTAATCTCCAGAATTCCGTGGAGAGTAGGGAGCGGAGAGTTTTAAAAGTAGACTCCCTCTGCCTTCCCTGCTACATGCGGGATAAAGAGTGAAGCTAAAAAAAACAGGAACAAACCAATACTAAATATATAATAGATACTTAAGTTCAATTACTATAATATAACAATATATCACAATATAAAGTGGCCTCTTAAAAATATCAACCTCTTTTGTCAGTCAAACAAATTGCTTCGTAACTATATAAAAACACAAAAAAATATACTATATGAAACTCAAAAACAATGTTTCCATTTCCACACAACCCTATGTTCCAAAACTTAAAAGTTTCATCATATAACGTGTATAGATCACATTTCCAGCGGGCACGTCACTCCGATATGTACATGACAGTAAACAATCCGCCGTGCTCTCGTAAAAGTGCTCGCGTAGAGTGGGTTAGGCTCTGTTGCGTTCGGAATCACGACACGTAGCGCCAATTAATATGCTAATATGACTCTACATGGTGGAAATGTTTAGATAGGCTATATGAATTTTGGAAAAATTCAGAAAAAATGTGTAATGTAAGTTGTTTCTTGGTTAAAATAAAGTTTTGAAACGCTGAGTTTCAATTTCCTAGGTTTTAAGCGCTTCTTTTTATTTTTTATTTGCATGTAAATCAACTAATAACAAAGATATATTCTAATGTAAAGTGTTTTTCAGTTCAAGAAACAATCAAAAATGTTAAGAAACTCCGTAGTTCCCTTAGTCTCAATCAAAATCGCTGAGTGGCGAAACTTAACGCTGCGCTGTCTAGTCAGAGCGGCGAAATAAAAATAATAATTTCCCCCGAGAGGGAGTTGAACTTACAACTATCATCTTCCAGCCAGATATTGTTTCACTGCGCCATGACGGCGATGGCGTTGTAAGATCAGGCAACATAGTCAGGTGAAATATATTTTAATTTTACGTTTTTGTTGTTCATAGTATTTTTGTTGATCTATATCTATACTTCTATACTATTATATAAGGAGGAAAGATTTATATCTTTCATCGCATGCACTGCAGAAACTGTTGAAAATAGGACAAAAGAATGTTCCACAAAACTTAAGAAAATATTCATATCTATAAAAAACTTCACGATACCATATATCCCACTATTTTATATAATAGTTTTGGCAATACAACTACTTCTTTACAGTTTAAGATTAGAAGAAGAAGAAATGCTGATTATAATCGGTCCATGTGATCCAGACGATTATATTGATCTTTATCCAAATAAATAATTTCATATACAAGAGTGTTTCAATACCTGCAGCTTAACTTTTGAATTATTTAAATCGCACATTCCATTCAAAAAATCTTACGATTACAAAAATGTTGATCTGAACAAAATATGTCTTCCTCTTCTAAGATCACCCGATCTATATGTTTTGTAGTCAGCTGCAACTACTACTGTTAATATACTAACTACTACTGTTAATATACTAACTACTACTGTTAATAAACTACTGTTAATATAGTGTACAGTGAAGCTTAAGGATAAGTTTGGAAAATAACATCTATTAACTATATTAAATAGGCAATTTTATTTTCTACATCTCTATATATAATAAGACAGTAAAAATATTTTGTCTGTACATTTAGTAATTTTGACTGAAATGGATAGAGGGATACTTAAAAAGAATAATAGAAAGCAAAAATATTTTTTTTGAATTTCTGCATATATGTCTGTATGTATGGTCACGCTAATCTTCAAAGTACTGAACCGATTTACTTAAAGGTTTCACCAATTGATTTGTTTTAACTCAACTTAACAATTAAAGTTTGTTTGTTTCATCAAAATCAGTTCATTAAAAAAAAAGTTATCGTCATTTGAATGAACTCAAGGCATTAGTTTGTCTGCGAATATTATATAGCAATCGCGCTGGTAAGATTCTTGGCCAAATAATGACATTCGAAACGTCTTGATTATATGACTGTTGATAAAAATATATATTTTTGAAGCGCTATTATACAATATTTTATACCACAAAGTAAACAAAATTGAATTGTTAGTGGAGATTACCTTCATAAATCATAACAGTTAAGTTTAAGTCGTAATTAATTCAACACAGAAATGAAGACCGATTTGATCTTCAAAAAAAAATTAAGTAAATACATAGATTCTTCGGTTCGTTTGTTCGTTTGAAATAAATCTAAATAAAAATGCCTAAAAACAGCCTTTCTACGTGTACTCTATAATAACTACATATTTACCAATTGTACATTTAGCTAATAAATAATATATGTAACTAATTTAGAAACTGTACAGGAATTAATATGCAATCATTACAGTTATTTTACAAAGACTATTATGAATCCTTTAAATCAATAATTTAACATTTAAGGCTGTTTCTGAAAGAGTAAATTAAATTATTCTCTGACATCAGCACATTTAACAGAATTTTAAAATTATGATGAGACATACATAACATAGGTAAAAAGAACATAATGTTACAAAAATATAAAACGTGTAAAAAATAATTAGCTTTATGTATATTTTATAAATATCAAATATCAACAATAGTCGTATTTTTTAATTCAAAACAATCAAAAATTCTTATAGAAATTACGATAATGTAGTAAAAAAATCGTATTAGAATATAACAGATAAAGTAATAAAAAATCATATTAGAAGTCATAATTGTCAATCAATTCTGTTTATTAAACAAATAATCATGTAGTCAAAGCGGGTGAAGTCGCAGGCGGGCCGCTAGTATACAATAAAAGTCAATTCTGCACTTGAAAATGATAAAAAAAACATGAATTAGATCCGTTTATGTTTCGATAACACAGGTATAAAAACCATTCTGCAGAAATTTTGTCTGCCCGTTTGTCTTTCTGTCTGGGTATCTATTAATTTGTTCGCGAATCATGTAGAAACTACTGGTGAGAAATTAATAAATTTTAGTATGGCGTAATGTTAGACTTTTCAAAGCTACAGTGTCAGGCTTTTCACAGATTATTGTATCCCTACGATTGGAACGGCTCTACGTTGTAAGTGAACAAGCAATTCTACCTAATACTGGGGTACACAAGCCTCGAAATGAGAACAGCACTCCATATAGCTGCATATGAGGCTGAACCAGGGCCAAATACAGTCTCTATACTAGCCACTCGCTCTGCAGAGGATCCCCTGTTTCTTCGATACTAAGTTGGTCTTGCTTTCCAGAAGATTGTGATACTGGCAGTCACTCGAAATGTTAATGCCCAATATTCTAATAATAGGCGGGGCTTTAAGAAGAGTGAATTCAAACAAATCGAACCAGGTTCGTTTCACTTCATATATAAGAATTTTCGAGAGATACTTAAAAAAAAGATACAAGTATATTTCGGCAATTACAACGGGACTCGACGTTTTCCCGAGAAAGACCTGCACTCTATGAGGCATAAATCCTTATCAAAGACCAATTATTTAATAAGTTAATCTTAAAATAGTGGTAATTCATTTTTTTTCATTTTTTTAACATGTGGTGAATATATCAAATCAAAATTTGTCACCATATTCTAAAGTGCTCTAAGAAAAAAGTTTGTACACTTATTTATCAAAAACTACTGAGCCGTTCTTAAATATCAGTTCAGGTCGTCTTTTATATAAAACAACAACAAACAATTGGAAATCCTTATAAGTATTACGATAATATAATATAATAATAGAACTTAAGATTTTTTTACATTAGAAGCCAAATAGTAAGCGCGCTGCAAACATAAATTATTGCGCGCGCATACTCAAAGCACTTGGCTCCTTATCAGAACGAGGGAACAAAAATATTGAACATATAATTTCCTCGATTGGGAATCAAATCCATCACGTTTACAGTCACACGCTTGTACCCTGTACCATAACTTATTGTACATATGATTATATGTTATATGATTTCCACTCTAAAAAATCTTGTTTATTTGTATCGCCAAGAAAGCAATTTCTTAGCATTCCATGGATTCATCGTACTGTTGCTCAGATTTGAAGGAGAGTAGTACGCAGCAGTTGGATCTGGGATTTTCAACCTCTGCCGACACCAAATTCGAGATAATGCTCTCTCTGCCACCATTGAAGTATATTCTAGAGTAGTATATTCTAGAAATAAAAAAAACAACAACAAATAGCTGAAAAGTGGAAAAAGAAGTATGTTTGGCTTTATCACCAGCTCTATCCCAAATAATACGTTAAAAAATCATCACAATTTTGTCTTCTTTTTAAGTAGGGAATGGAGGTATCTTAATGGCCAGTAGCTTCCTACCCTACTATGTGCGCTAGGGTGAAGCTAAATAAAAAAATCTTGTCCACATATTAATATAATTCAAAAAATTTTTCAAAATTAACACTATAAATATTTAAAAATTTTTCTCACTTTGCGGCGTTGAGTTCTGCCACTCAACACGCAATACCTCCAGAATTCGGCAGAAAGTGGGGAACGGAGTGTCTTAACACTAGGTTCCCTCTGCCTACCCTGCTGTGTGCGGGATACAGCGTGAAGCTAATTTAATTTAATTTTAATTTTTCTCACTATTAGGTACATGCTAGATGGCTATTTACATTTTTTTATAAGCCTTGTCCTTTGAGCGGTTTTACATAGAGACAGCAACGAGCATATTAGATATAAAAAGAGTGCCTTTTGAATGGATTGCTATAGGCGGACAATATGACATTTCGTTTATTAAAATTTCCAAGTGTAGTTTTAAAATCGTTTTGCGGGATGTGAATTGACACTGGCAAAATATTTTTGTAAACTTTTAAATAACAACTATTTTAAACGAATAAACATACATTTATGGGTACATCTTTATGATATTTATTCTTTTTCTGTTTTTTTAAGAATTTTTACAATAAATTATGTATTGATTGATTGCTGACGTGACTTTTTGAGATACCTTTTTATCTTTTTGTGTGCTGGAGTGAGTATAGTAGTAATAAAACAAAAACAAACAACGTGCGTTGCATGTTTAGGTGTCGTAAGAGGCGACTAAAGTCGTGTGGTAGAGTCACGTCGCCAGCAATGGCAACACGCACGGGCAGACTCGACCGGATCATTACCAACTCCGGCATTTAAAACTGGCGTTAAGTAGTGGTTTTATGCATTTTACGTTTCCCATCAGGTAATGCTGGGCTCCGGCGCCCGACCCACCTTAAAGGCCGGCAACGCACCTGTAGCTCCTCTAGTGTTGCACGGGGTCGTGGGCGGCGGTAATCACTTACCATCAGGTGACCCGAACGCTCGTTTGCCTCGTCTTTTCCTTAAAATGTGTAGAAATCAGGAGTGGCGAATATAAAATATCAGGGATATCACTCTGGATGGTATCTATTACTTTTACTTTAATTATTAAATGATATTTACCATTTAAAATTCTCTACGATTACAATTTATAAAAATTCTCGTTATTACAATTATACGGGAGATTATATCTAGCGACAAGGATCATATTTTTTCCAAGACATCTCTAAAATCTCTCTGAATTCTGTCCAAGATTTCTCTTTGAGTTCTGTCTCTTATATAACAAATAACGGCCAAAAATAATTATTTAACATATTTCTGTTTGTACCATATATGATAGTAAAGTGGCTAAAGCTGCCAACTTATACGTACCATATCTATTTTGACGGAAACCGCAGAAGGAAGTAATGTATCTCGATTTACCTTGAATATCAACAAAAATACAAGAATAAGTAAAAGGTAAAAAAAATAAATATATTTCACCCAGCTATGTTGGCTGTTTTGTCTGACGCATTGAGACCGCGTCTGGCTGTTAAGATGATGGTCATGGGTACAACTCCCTATCGGGGGAAATAATTATTTTCATTAAATAAATTATTAACGTGATTCTTAAGCTAAGCTTTGCGTTGGTATGAGTGATCACTAGAACATAAGTAGAGCCAGAAAAAACCTGAAAATACGAATAAATAATGACTCATTTCTCCGAAAGGGAATAGAACCACACGTCACACGCTTGACCACAGCGCCAAGACAGCCTCAAAAAAAAAAAACTAAAAAAAATATAGCAATTATTCTATATTTATTAGCTAAGACACCTTGCAACAACTGTGACTTATAATAATGTTAAGAAGTAATATGAGGCCAGTCGTGGCGCAGGGGCACAAAGTGTGACTGTAAAACCAACTGGTTGTGGGTTCGATCTCCACTCGTGGAGATGAAATATTAATTTAAATTTATATTTCCGTTTCTTCGCTCTGGTGTCGAGGAAAAGCGCGGCGTTGAGTTCTGCCACTGAGCACGCAATACCTCCGGAATTCAGCGGATAGTGGGGAACGGAGTGTCTTAACACTAGGTTCTTTCTGCCTACCCTGCCGTGTGCGCGACGCGCTGATGAGTAGTCTCGCAAGGGCACAAGCATGCGACTAAGTAAACGCGTCAAGTTGTAGCTTAGACTCCCACTCGTGGAAATGAAATAATTAATATTTTCATTGCTCTGGTGTCGTGCAAGTGCCTCCTGAATTCGGTGGAAAGTGGGGGCGTGGAGTGTATTAGCACTAAGCCCCGTATGCTTACCCTGCTTCATAGGGTAAGCACCGTGAAACTGAAAAAATGTATCTTTTTATTACTAATAATAGCTTAAATTACAAATAACACGCGTCCTTGTTTTGAAACGACGAATATTTCATACAAACTTTGGGCTATCATTTTACTCTTACTTATCTTCTAAAAATGATTTTAACGACTTCTTAAAAGAAAAGCTTCTCAAATCAGTAGGTATTTTTTTATGCATGTACACTGATTACGCTGGGATTTCTGAATATCTCTACTAAATCTCTAGATAGGCGAAAGGAACGCGCGCGCTAGTTTCAGGTTTTCCGGAAATGAGCTCGGACAAACAAAAAGACAGACAAAAATGAAGTTATGTACTTGAAAAACACAGTTTTCGCCACATGCTGTAATTTTTTTTAAAGGATCACTTTTTGTTAAAAATACCTAAATTTTATTAAGTTTTTAATATACTAAAGCCGTAATTGTTTAAATGTTATTTGTGTTGTATAGTATAAAAATAAGTATATATCATAATAATCATTATATAAACGATAAATTTCATTTGTCCTCAGATATCTCAGGTACCCTCAAGTAGATCTTAGTTCACACATTCCTTACTGCATTTCACCCCTTAACCTGAGAAATTATGAGGCTTCGATAATTGTAAAATAATAGACAAAAAATATTTATTATTTTTAATTGTTTCTACTACTACTACTAACTTTGTAGTCAGAGAAAGGAGCGCCAAACGCTACGGTCTCTACATACCTCTTTCGCCTCGTCCACTGTCATCAACCTCTTCATACATGCCCTTCGGGGGGTCCTCATGCTTTTTACGTGACCTTCCTCCAGTATCTTTGATACTGTGTTTTCGAAGGTCAACCGAGGTCTCCCCCTACCTCTCTTACCGCTCACTTTTCCATCATAAATCTTTTTTGCCATTCTTTCATCACTCATTCGTTCGACGTGCCCAAACCAGCTGAGCACGTTCTTCTTCATTCTCACTGTGACATCCTCGCTAGTACCTGCCATTCTGTGTACCTCTTCATTGCGGATTCGATCAGCTAAGCTGACTCCGCATATCCTACGAAGAGATCGCATCTCCACAGCATTCATCTTTCTTTCATTCTTCTTCTGTAATACCCACGTTTCGCTGCCGTATAACAGAGTCGGTACCAAAACTGCATTGTGTACGGCCAAACGCGCAGCTGTGCTGACGTTTCGCCGTCTCATCAATGCAGCTAAGGCTCCGTTAACCCTGTTACCGGCAGCAATACGCCTTTCCACATCCATCTCGTATCTTCCATCTCTACTGAACATACTTCCCAAGTATACCACTTCATTCACTTGTTCTAATATCTTACCATTTACACTGATCTTGCATTCCGTCCTTTCTTCATCTCTTTCAAAAATCAGAACCTTTGTCTTATTCACATTGAGGCTTAGACCATTATATTCACACCCTTCTTTCAGAGTGGTGGCCAATGCCTGTAACCCGCATTCTGATGATGTTAACGGCCAAAAATTTTTCCGTGATCATGCGGAGGGAAAAGATCTGATCCATACACCCTCTTCCAGGTCTAAAGCCTCCTTGGGCCTCCCACAACAGCCATTCAGATCTCTCTTGCATTCTTCTCGCTAAAACTTTAGCATAAAGTTTACTGCCTAAGCTAATCAAACTGATAGCCCTAAGGCTTGCGCAGTATATCTGTGAACCTTTGCCTTTATACAAAGGCACGATGACCGCACCTCGCTAATCGTCTGGGACCTCCCCTGATTTCCAGCATAAATTGCACAAAAACCAGAACAAGTCCAAGACGCGTGACCACCATATTTGATCATCTCGGCAGTAACTCCATCTGCTCCCGCTGACTTACCACATTTCAGACTTCGTATTGCATGCAATTGTTTCTCATTTTCAAATTTGTTAATTTTATTTAATATGTCAAAACTTTGATATATGAACAACTTTAATTTATAATACTAGTAATACTTACAAATTATAACAAGTATTACAACTATTTGTAATACTTGTTATAATTTGTATGTTAGAAAAGAAATTTAAATCTACATATTACAATAACCATTTAAATATCGAGACCATCGTGACCGTCTTGGTTTTGGGTTCGGTTCCCACTCGAGCTCGACTTCAGCCACTCAACAATCAATGTCTCGGTGCCATCTGCCTACTCTACTATATGCTCCCCCATATACACAGCCTCAAGTTAAAAAATATAAAAATATACATGAATTTGCGCAAATCCTACTAATTATAAATGTTAAAGTTCAAGAGCAATGTTAAAGTTTGTTTGTTTCTCTTTAGAACGGATTTAGTTAAAAAATTTATAGTAATATAGAAAATTTATAGTATATGGAAAAGTAAGTGGAATCTATCTAGAATACTGGAGGAAGGTCACGAAATAAGCATGAGGACCCCCTGGAGGGATTTCCCTTTTATTTATCAGAATAGGAAATAACGTTAACTGAAGTGGTAATTGAAATAATTTCAATATCATCGAACGACGATCGTTCATAGCACGTTACGTTTCTTTCAAAAAAGTGAAATGCAACACTAATAGTACAAAGTACCAAAAAATAATTCACTTCCCTTTCAGAGCAATCATGTACTGGGTACTCTAAAGAATATTAATGAGCGTACGCTTTATGGCTCTCTATAGAGCTCAGCTTTGCTGTTTGTTTCGGTACGTATTGCTATTATAAAATTTCAATAGTTTAATTTTATAAAAGCAGGCAGGTAGGCAGGGGCATAAACATGTGTGGCGGCCGTGAATTCGATTCCCACTCGGGGAATGAAATATTTTTTTATATCTACACTCTGATAACGAGACAAAACGTCTCCAGAATTCGGCTGAAAATGAGGAACGGAGTCATTTAAGACTAGGTTCCCTCTGCCTATCCTGTTGTGTGCAGAATACAGCGTGACAATAAATTAAAAAAAAATAATTTATATTCTCCATATATTATTTATTCAGCTAAAAAAAACTCTATTTACATAGAAAATATTCAATTTTCTTACAAACTAGAGCGATAACTTCTATAGAATATAAACGGTGCAGATAAAGCCACTGAAAACAAATTTCTTTCATATTAACGCTACCAGTATAGACTGTAGAGTGTAGAGTGTAGAGCAACTTGGCACCATTGTGCAAATTGAAAGATATACTCAGAAAATGAATTAAACTTTGCAATTAAAACTTGCAACCGAGCTGCTTTCGCCTTTAAAACGTTGCTATAACTTGATTTAGTAACTATAAAATATTTGATCCATCGAAGAGTAGCCTAGTTTTAAATTAAATTAAGTCCGCTTCACGCTGTAACCCGCATACAGCTGGGAACCTAGTGTTAAGACACTCCGTTTCCCATTTTTCGCTGAATTCTGGAGACGTTGTGTGTTGACTTTTGCAGAACTCCTTTGCCTCGACACCAAAGCGAAGACTTGAAAATATAAATTTAAATAAATACTTAATTTCCTAGAGTGGGTATTGAACCCACAACTAGTCGCGTTTACAGTCAATCACATATTTAATCTCCTGCGCTACGACTAGCCTAGTTTTAAAGCAATATATTACCAAAAAGTTTATACAGCTTCAAAGTGATTAATCGATTAATTAATGATAATTATGATAAATTGAGGTCAGTCACGGGGCGAGGATACTAGCGTTCGACTGTAAATGTGACAGGTAGTGGGTTTGATTCCCATTCGAGGCAATGAAATGTTTAATATATAGCAAAGCGGCCTTGAGTTTTGCCACTTAACACGCAAAGTCTTCCCTCTGCCTGCCTTGCTGTGGGCGGGATACAAAGTGAAGCTAAAAAATATATAATCAATTACTTACATATTTCCAATACTCAGCACGAAAACATTAGATATTCGAGTACCAAATACTAGTTTGACATTTTCTATTAAAAAAAACTAAACTGGCGTCGGCCAATTTGGTGCGCTACGATAAAAGAGTTGCTAGTTCATTCGGCTTAATAATGCAGAGGTCAGATGGCAATTGTTATTTTTGAGAGGCATTCACGAACATATGTGACCTGAATGCCTCGTGCCAGCCTCAATAAAGAGACTAATATAATAGCTTGTTTTTCTATTTTCTGATACATTTTGAAATATTCGTGCTGTTCGTGAAATATGGCGGTTAGACGGATAGTAATTTGTTTAGTATTATTTTATTTATTTTATGTGTGAATTTTAAGCTTATATTTTGTATTTTTTAGCTCACACTTAGATCCCACGCCTCTAGTACTATTTTAAGATTCTTTTTATTTCCGCAAGGCGTTAAGCTCGGCACCCGGACGATAAATCCAGGGAATACATCGTAATATTACTATTTTTTAATCAATATGAATATTAATCATATTGGCCGCCAACCGCCATGATCTAGGGATACAATGGTGCGACGTAAACGCAACGGTTGTGGGTTCGATTTCTAGTCGGGTCAATGAAATACTGAATATTGTCATTTTCGAAATGACCTGTTATCCCAATTCTTTTAGGGATAGATAACACAAATTGAATAAACATATTGTCGATCAGGATAACACGTTTCACAAATGTAGAGACAAATAGACAAATTGGCAAACGGACAAAAAAAATTAAAATAATTAAATGTTTTTGGATTCTATTATATTGAGAAATGTCCCCAATAATAAATATACTTTCTCATATATTTTTCCTATCAGTTACAATATTTTTGTGAATGTATACTTATCATTTTGCAAATTGACCGTTTGTGATTTGTTTAGGATCCTTTTTTGTCGATTTTTAGCTCTACGAGAGTTAACATAGTCCGTGATTGAATGTGCAAATCCTACTGCTATCGAATTACTTGTTACGATTTTGCTGCGTCACCTTTTTACCCGACTGCAGCGATCTCAAAAGGAGGGTTATGTTTTTAGCGCGTATTTATGTATGTCTATGGGTCCCTTTTTTTTGTTCCCTTGAAATCGTTAAACTAGTAAACGTTTTTCAGAAACGATACTTATAGTTTGCTGGTATGTAACTTTGTAACTATGTTAAAAAATCTAAGAAACTGGATTTGACCAACCTATAATAATTGTAAATCGACTTCAATCTGGAGGCCAGTCATGGCGTATGAACATAAGCATATGACTATAAACGTGACAGGTTGTGGGTTCAATTTCCACTCGAGAGAATGAAATATTTAATATTTTCATTTCCTCAAACTAGTTACTAGCAAAGTGCGACATTGAGTGTCGCACCTCAAAACGCAATGTCTCTATAATTCGGCGGAAAATGGAGAACAGATTATCTTAACCCTAGGTTCCCAGGTTCCTTCTATCTTGCTGTACGTGGTCAACAGCGTAAACTAAAAAAACTTGAGGTTTGGTTACCTAAATGGTACGTAATATGTACATCTGTATGAACTGAATAATATGGTATCCTAAAGATGGTCTAATGTTGAGGCTGGGAACTAAATAATGGAACACTGCAGAGCTCTAATAACTTATAGTTCCCTTCCTTTCCTAAGACATAATATTAAAAATGTCTAGTTCCACTGAGTTCTAGAACGAAGCTGTTACAACGATATTAACAAAAGCAATATTTGGTATATAAACACAAAATACTTGCACAAAGTCGCAAATAAGTTTACGAAGTAATTATGCAGGCGGGTTTCTTAATTAAATTCGGGACGAACACCGCTGCGTTTACGGGAGTGACACTCGGAAGCTACAACTAGATTGGTATTTTGATTTTATCCCGCGGTTAGTTCGCTATATAGATATATGTACCTGTGGGATTTGAATAGAATGGTACAATTGATTTCTTTTTATGCCATATCCAATTATTTTCAATGGTTGGTCTATTGTATTTATATTACATGCATGAGGGTGAAATCTGGGATTTATTTGATTTATTTTTACTTCACGACGTATCCTGCACATGGCAGGGAAGAGGGAACCTAGGAACTCAGTGTTAAGACACTCTGTTCCTTGTTAAGACACTTTCACACCCTCTTCCCCACTTACCAACGCGTTCCTGAGGCATGGCATGTTGCGTACCTCAACGCCACACTTTGCCTATAAGATAATGCAAATATTCAATATTTCTTTCCATCAAGTGAAAATCGAACTCCCAACCGTCGCTTTCACGGTTGCACGCTTATACGGCCTCTTGATGTTTATGAATTATTATTTAATTTAAATTATATTTATAGGTTATTGTAAATTCTATGTATTTACATACATAGCTCGTTCATAGCCTCACGTATAGCAGTATATAATACTGTGGTTTCACGTGTGTATATCCATGATGTAGCGATTCAGAGACCTTCCGTAACCTTCACAAACATAATACTATAATAAAAAGGATAAAAGTATAAATAAATAAAAAAAAGAGATTTACATTTAAACATTTTTTCTCTAAAAGTTATAGTAAATATTTTCACTAATGTAAATAAGAAGATTTAAATTTTATTTTTCTTTAATGGTTCATGTTAATGTGACGATCTCGAATCAACTCTTTGATAAAGTGGAAACCCGATTATTTAGTTAGTTTTATTATTTAGTTAGATTATTCAGTTATATGGATTCGTGATTATCCGGACGACTACCAGATGGGTACAAATATGTTGTAAACTAATGGCATTTTATTAAGAAAAAAAAATAATATCTTATTTTATTCATAGAACATTGTTCTGAGTTTCAAAATAATATTTTTATTGATAGAAGTTAAAGGTACTTATGTTACATTTTATACTTTTTATCTAATACACACAAACATTTTATTCTATTTAGCTTACAAATTTATGTGAAACTTTGATTTAAAGTTCGTCTGAACTTAAAATGGTCATATAATAAATGTGTTAAATAGTCAAATATATTTTTTTTTAGTTTCACGATGTATTCCACATGGTATGGGTAAAAGCCAGTCGTGGCGCAGGGGCACAAGAGTGCGCCTGTAAATACATCAGATTATGGGCTCGATTCCCACTCAAGGTTATGAAATATTTAATATTTTCATTTCTTTGTTCTGGCAACGAGGTATCATTGCGTTGACTTTCATCACTCAACACGCAATGCCTATAGGATTCGGTGGAAACTGAGGAGCGGAAGTGTCTTAATAAGAACGGAGTGTTTTAACGCTATGTACCCAGGTACCCTCTGTGTACCTTTTAATTATAATACTTTTTAATTTTTTAATTCAATTTATACGAACGTTCAAGCTAATCCAAATTCAGCATACAAATATCTCTGGATCATATAACTCCAAGATGTAATGATAGCTAAGCACTTCGTCGAAGCTAAGAGCTAATAATGTAACAGGCAGATAACTGTACCAGTACAAGCACTCGCCTCGTAATATCCTCCTTGACGCCGCACCTGCGTGCCGTAAAATCTTTGCTCCAGTACAAGTACGTAATTGTATAAATATAGAGAAAATCAGCTTTAAACTGTTTCCCACATACATCATGGTAAGTAGAGGGAAACTAAAGTTAAGACACTCCTTTCCCCAATTTATAGAGAAAGATTTATAGAGAAAATATCGTAATTATTCAGTTTTGAAGACATCAAAGTAAGTAAATAGTCGAGTGGGAAAACTTTTGGGCGTAAATTCGATGATTGTGGGTTTCATTTTCATGCTAGACTAGACTAGCGGTCTAAGTGCTTGAACACTATCAATATTTATTTCATATTGTTTAAATGTATTTGGGGAAAATTGTATAATTATTTTAGTATAATTATCTTTACTGTTACGCTCTTTAAATTGTAATTTAATATTTTTAAGACATTATTAGATTGTGCTGGTAAAAACATCGTATAAGATTTTTTTTTCCTGCACTAATTCCGATCCCGTGGGAATTTCGGCATAAAAAAAATCTTTTATGTTGCTCCACAACCTTCTCCATCTTTTAGTATTAGTCCCATAAAAACGGTTCAGCTGTTCCGGAGATTAGTTTAGACAAACATAAAGAGACAGGCAGAAAAAATATATAAAAATATTTGTTTGGGAAAAAACATGATTAATTTGATATCACTTATAAATATTTGTTAGGTACTCTCTAAACTCTACCGAGAGTAATTTAGTGCCAAAAATATATTTAAAATATATATTCAGTCTCGATTATCCAATTCAATCCAAAGATTTTCTGAAACTTTAAACTTAAGACTAACTTCTTGTGAATTGCACCTGTCTGTGTACAAGCATTAACGAAGATCGCGCCGTTACATCATACATAACTATACGTAGATCAAAGCTGAGTCGCTGCTAACAAATTTATGTTAAACTTTAATTTTATGTTCGTCTGAACTTAAAATGGTAATGTTATACTAGAATATTTTTATTTATATTACATTTTGCTTTTTTTCTTCTTTAAAACTTTAACTTCATACAATATTTTTGCCCTCGCAAAGCAGTGATGGTTGAAAGAACCTAGCGACTAAACTCACCGTTCTCCAATTTTTTCTGAGTAGAAGGAAGGAATCTGGAAACCTAGTGTTAAGACACTACTTTCCCATTAAGATATTCCATTGCTCACTTTCCATCAAATTCTTGAGGCATTGCGTGTTGAGTGGCGGAACTCAACTCCGCGCTTTGCTTCGACACCAGAATTCAGAAATGAAAATATTAATGTAAATAAATATCTCATCTCCTCGAGTGGTCGATGATCGAACCCACAACCAGTCAATTTTAGAGTCACTTTGTGCCCCTGCGCCACGACTCGCCGCATATATGCGTAACATATTCATTGTATTGTTATATAGATATTATATTATTAAGTCGAAATTGTAGAGATCGTCGTGGCGAACTAGAACAGCATCTGGCTGTAAAAAAAATTGGACAGACGGTGGGGAATGGATTGCTATAACACGTTGTATTCCGCACATAACAGGTTAAATAGAGGGAATCTGAAATCTAACTCATACACTTTCCATCGAATTCTTGAAGAATTCTTGGGGTATAGCGGTACTCGGAACGCCGCACTTTGCTTCTTACCAGCGCGAGCGCGAAGTCAATAAAGGCGGCGTCCGCCACTCAACACGCAATGCCTCCAGGAGGAACGGAGTGTCATAACACTGGGTTCCCGCTACCTACCCTGCCGTGTGCGGGACACAGCGTGAACCTGATATATATTTAGACAGTAGAATTAAAACATCAACTTTACACATCTTAATTGCTTCACACAATGTCTTTTATTACAATGAACGAAGTCTAAGAAAGGTCAAAGTACTTTTAAAATATTCAAATGGAAAGACAAAATGAATTGAGAATTAATTACAATAAAGTTTTCAAATAATAACTTACATATAATAAATTTCTAGAGTAATTTAAATTAAAATGTCTGAGAAGTTTCCATTTTTTTCTATATTTAGTGAAAAAAAAATTACTGCTAATACATTTTTCTTATATTAGTACAATTGTAGTTTTATTTCTAACAGACTTCAAAACGGAGAAGGTTACCAATTTGAGTGTATTTATTTTTTTTTTCTATTTACGTTCACCGAAAATGGGAAACGGAATGTCTTAACACTAGGTTCCCTTTGCTTGCCCTGTGTGCGGGAGACAACGTGAAGCTGATTTATATATAGTAATACAACAAAATAAAAAAAAATACGCATATAATAAATAATAATCAAATATTATATTTATGTAAGTAGTTAATTATTTGTAACTTTTATAACATTAATAATCTATATCTATACTTATAATAAATCTGTAGAAAAGTCGTTTCTGTACATTGAAAATATTTAAAAAAAAATTGCTAGGGTGTTAAAGGATAATTAACAGAATCCATTTCCAACATTTTTGGAATTTTTGTCTGTTTGTCTGTTTATCTGTTTGTCTGTTTGTCTGTTTATGTGAACACGTATCACGTAAAAAGTACACAATAAATTTAAGCAACTTTTATACATAAAAATTACAAATAAATCAAAGTAGCTTTTAGTGTTTATTTCATTGTAATCGCTTCACTCTATCAAAAGATATAAGTATTTAAGTTTTCAAGAAGTTAATATTTGAGATATTAAAAAATCGATACAAGTAACGCTATCTATTGACAAAAATAGTAGGTACTAACGAATCATGATACTCTCATACACGTAACGCTATCACTAATTGCGATGGGATCTTAAATAGATAACGCTGTGCATAAAGGAAAATATAGTTTGGAAAGGTTACCGCTACACTCTATCAAAAAATAATGTACTTAAAGTTTTAAAGATATTTATATTTGAAAAAAAAAGAAACATACGCAATGATATCTATTGACTACACATGATACGTTACGTTTTTAAAGTACAATTGTTCATAGTACTAACTACAAAGTAAACTAAATTGAATTGTTGGTGAAGATTACCTTCGTAACAGTCTAGCTTAATTCTTAATTATTTAACACAGTGATAAAGAATGACTTAATATTCAAAGAAATATTTTGAATAGGTTCTTCAGTCCGTTCGTTCGTTTATGTTATTAATATTTTTTTAAGAAACGTATAAAAAAAATCACTTTTGGTAGCAACCTCTAAAAAATTGTGTCTCAAGAAAAAATGCTCTGACACTGTTTATAAAAATATCCCGCAGTATTATTTCATAACTTACAAGCGACACGTACCGACATTGCACTATTGCACCTGTATGTTGCATGTATGTATGTGCCAAGGGTATTTTAGGGTACATACCTCAAAATTCTTATAAAATAACTTTGTTGTTTGTCCGTCTGTCCGTCTGTCAAGACTATTTTGTACAAGATCGGTTAAAGGTTAGATACCTCAATGTTCAAGTCTATATTCCCTTAGAGCACGAAAATCTATCTTCTAAATCATCGCAATCAAATGACGATGAAATATGAGAGTTTATGCTTTGTTTTTTGTCGCATTTTCTATCATAACTATAGGGTACTTCCCGTTGATATACAATTTCGAAATTTGTTAAGAAGTTAAAACTTACGGCACGTATAAAGGAAAATTCCAAAATTATTTTTCAAAAATTGACTACTTATTTGTATTTGTGTCACAGAAAAAACCATTAAGTACAAATTTTAATCTGTACTTAAATTGATACAAAATGACAACTTAATTAGTTATTCTTTTGGTGTATCTCCTTTCATGAAACTGGTACGAAAACTCTCGGGGCATGAGTACGACTTGAACTTGCCCGAAAATGTTGATTATTTTATAGATTATATAAAAATGCCTAAAAACAAGCTTTCTATGTATATTCTGTATACCAATTATATATTCAACTAATAATGTTACTAATTTAAAAACTGTACAGGAGCTAATATAAGTTATCTTACAAATAATATCGTGAGTACTTATCCAAATCAATTAATTAATAATAAGGCTGTTTGTAATATATATATTTCTTAAATGAATAATCATGTAATTCAAGCGGGCAAAGCCGCGAGCAGGCCGCTAGTATATATTATTTTTATATAAGTTTCATATATAATATGCATTCTTATGGACATCTTCCATCATCAGACCCTGATTACCATGTAGCAAAATACTCGTTAAGATTAATCATACAAGCCAAAATAAGATGGAAGTATGTTGCTTAATTATCGAGTCTTTATGGATATCTTCCAACTCTACCATCAGATTCTGGTCATCATCTAGCACTAAAGTTCTTTTTAAGAATTATTATTTTTTTTTTCAGCTTCACGCTGTATCCCGCACACAGCAGGTTAGGCAGAGGGAACCTAGTGTTAAGACACTCCGTTCCCCACTTTCTGCCGAATTCTGGAGGCATTGCGTGTTGAGTGGCAGAATTCAACGCCGTGCTTAACCTCGACACCAGAGCGAAGAAATGGAAATATAAATTTAAGTAAATATTTCATCTCCTCGAGTGGGGGTCAAACCCACAACCAGTCGGTTTTACAGTCACACCTTGTGCAACTGCGCCACGACCGGCCTCAAGAATTCGGCCTTTAAGAATTATACGAGTCCAATTTTGATGAAGTTGCATATTTTAATTACCGAGTATATATGACCGTTTTCCAGCTCCATCATAAGACCCCTGGTGACTATTTAGCACTGAAGAACTTGCTAAGACGAATCATACGAACCCAAAATCGATTGGATGAAATAAATACGTCTCCCTTTTATTTGATACTCATATTGGATTGGTTGAACAAAAATATGTACCTATTCCCCATTTTCTACTAGCGACGGTCTTGGATTGGAGTTTTTTTTAAATGTATTGTATTCTATAAGTTAAGGATTTTCATTTGATATCCATATTGGGTTGGTTGCTTAGAAATATATACATCGCCATTTTGTTACAGTGGCCATATTAGATTACCAACAAAACTAAATTTATATAATTGCATTGTCACGGGTAGTAAAGGTAAGTTTCAGCTCGATTGGTCACTGGAAAGTGAGGGAAATTTAGCTTGCAAGATATATTTACAATCAGATTTTACGGAAACTAAATAAAAGTTGGTAAAATAGATATTTTAGAAGAAATCACAGTTTTAAAATACGCCGTCTACGTCGTCCGCTGACGACTCTCAGGTGTAAGCGGGCGCGGGCGACGAGCGCAGCGTCAAGGCGCGTACTTAACTACTTATAGTACCTATTAATTATACTAAGATTAAGAAAAGCGCTGATCTCAGAATCTACTATACTACTGCTAATACTTTGTTTTAAATTTTTAATCCCGGTAGTTTGCTATCAAAAACGTTTAATCATTATTTGCAATAAAATAAGTGTTTTTAATATAATATGAAATAATTCAATTAAAATAATTAAATGAATTATAAAAGATATTATATATATAACCTTGTAATCTCAGAAACAAATAAAAAACACGAAGGGAGGAAGGAAACGGAACAATATTTTTGGAGACATTTACACCTCTAAACTCTAATAAACTACAAGCGCCTACGAATCCAATATAAATACTAAAGTGTAAAAAATACTATTTGCTACTAATATGTTCATAGGTGCTTATAGAATAGAAGCTTATAGAATTTGAGGGTGGTCTGGCAGGGAGTCATAGCCATGGCAAGTGTCTAGCAATGGACAACGTCATTCCTGATATTATCCCTAAGAAAATATGAAAAAATTGAGATTTATAATTTAACAAAAGTTATGTACAATTTTTTGCATTTTATTGAACTAATAACTGCCAGAGTAACCACTACCCATGATCCATATTCCCTAATAAAACAAATATCGGTAAGTACGTACTAGGGTTGGGTGTATACGAACAGAAACTTTTAGGCTTTATAAAATAACAAAGGTCTCTGGCTTTGCTGTTCTACTAATGGCTCTCATTATATAAGCATTTTTTATAATACATGTCAACATTTATAATAAATTTTAACTAACAATGAGAGAAGGCCGATTGAGACCGTCGTGGCACAGGGGCACTAGCATACGACTGTAAACTCGTCGGCTGTGGGTTTGATTACACCCTTCGGGGAATAAAATAATCCTCCCTAATACAATACAACAAGAACCTACCTATATCGTAAATAAAAATTATTAGTCATATAAATTTTGACTACTCTAAGGCTCGTTTTACATATTTCTTTTTAGTTTCGCGCTTTATACCAACTTAACGTTGTCAAAATTTTATTAAATTTTTCCAATCCTCCGAGAGTGGAAAAATGTATATAAATTCATTTCACATGAGTAAATCACACCAGCCTGTTGCATTTAGTCACTGTCCCTGTCCCATTACGCCACGGTCTCTATTCAAATATTTTTTTAAATATTTTAGTTAACAAAACACAAAACTATAGCACATCTTCATTATCCTTAATATAAGATAAGAATGAATTTTTCCAGAATTGCCTTTACCAGGGGCAGGGCTCAAAGTACGGAGTAACCCTTTTGTTTAAAATAAGCTGGGTTTTAATTGCAAGCAAAATATTCTAAATTCAGAGTTGTGTCCTGTGCAGCTTATTACGAGGCGTGCGGTTATTATAAGAAACGAGATTGTCGAAATGAGATTGTGGTCGACGTTGTGTGTTTTTTGTTATACAAGTTTTTTTTGTTATACAAGTTAAAAAAAAGTTTAAAATATATACTGTTTTTTTAATCTATTGCAGTCCACTGTTAATCGTAGTGTCTATCTTAGAATACTAGTCACTAAAATCTATTTTTTTTAATTGAAGATTACTTTCCTACGCTCTCAAAGGATGTCCAGCTTTACACGGCGTTCTAGGCAGAATTTTTTCTACTGTGCTTTGTCTCAGTAACGAAAGAATAATGAATAATCTATTTAAATTATTTTTGTTCACAGATTGTTTTTTATTCGTGTTTTTAAATCAAAAAGGGGGACTATAAGTTTGACGTATCTGTGTGTCAGCTCCTGAATGAGTTCATTTGAGTGATTGAGTGCATTTTTTTTATCGAAAGCCGTGTTCGTCGCGGTAGCTTTTAGCTATAATATGTTTTATGAAAATCGTGTTAGCAAGCACTTTGACAAAATCAGTTCAATGTCAGTGTTATTTTTGGTCGGAGGTCATTTTTTAATTTAAAATTTTGTCATTAAATTTGTAACCTCCTCCGCTTTCATATTTCCACCATCTAACGAATATACCAAACGTGTTTCAAATTATTTAGCTGTCCAAAACATAATTTACCTAGAACGCCCGCCCGCACTCTGAATAAGCACCACAATTATACAGGATTAGAACAAGCCGAGCCGAGATTACTTCCAGGACGAACTCAAAGCAGAGTAAATGAGCGAATTAGAGGAACTCGTGTAAATCATTCTTTGTGGCATTATTAACACTGGTATGTCTATTTAAATGACTTTGTGTCGTTTGTGTTTTAAATTACTGGGTTAAACTTTTTTTAGAGGGTCCCTGGGTCATCTAGGTTCCTTTCATAAATGCCTATTACATAGGAAATGTATTGCTGTGCTTGAACCGAATTTTGCAGGTATTGCGTGTTGAGTGGCGGAACTCAGCGCCATATTTTAATTACTCCAAGGGGTAGTAGAAGTCGAATCTACAACTTCATGTTTACAATCAACAATGGCCCCAGAAGTAAATTTTTAAAATAATATTAGCGACCTAAACTCGGCTTAAACTTATGGCTATTTTATAGCCAAATTCAATAAAATCTTTACACACATTTTTACTATATGTTATTCTGATATAGTAGCTATATTACTGTAACGTTTCATTTAAATCCTTTCAGTAGTTTTTTCGCGAAAGTATAACAAACATCTTACAAACTTTCATATTTAAAATATTAGTGGGAAAATTTAAAAAAAATAATACCTATAAAAATTATATTCTATTATATTATACTAAATTAAAATTTGGCAGCAGAGCTGTGAGAATTTAATGTGACTAATAGAAGAACAAAACACTGAACGTATATTATAGCCCTGTAATTGTAAAATTAAAGGCCAGTCATGGCCCAGGGGCACAAAGTGTGACTGAAAAACCGACTGGTTGTGGGTTCGATCCCCACTCAAGGAGATGAAATATTTACTTAAATTTATATTTCCACTTCTTCGCTCTGGTGTCGAGGACAAGCGCGGCGTTGAATTCTGCCACTCAACACGCAATGCCTCCAGAATTCGGCAGAAAGTGGAGAATGGAGTGCCTTAACACTAAGTTCCCTCTGCCTACCCTGCAATGTGCGGGATACAGCGTGAAGCTGAAAAAAAAACTGTAAAATTACAAATGCTAATTGCAAAACTTTATAATCAGAGATATTTTAATTCATTATTAGAGGCCTGACCGAAAATTCGACGGTTGTGGGTTTGATTTTGACTTGGAAGAATGAATTATTCATTTTCTCGCATTGGAGGAACATAGTGTTAGGACACTTTGTTATCCCACTATTAATGATATCATAATAGTAATACGTTTGAAAGATATATTGTATTCGAAAAAAACCTACTACACTAACTTGCACAAAACTTTTTGAATACACGATAATATGTATTTACGAATATATGTAGATTGAAATATGATAGAGATCCATGTGTTACAACGAAAAATTGTACCCAAGACACCTACTAGGTCTCTTGGGTTGCTAAATAATTAAAGCCATTAACCATTATTCTAAGATATTCTCAAAAAGATTAACTTATCAACCTATTATAATTTCTTCTCCAGGGACCTCAACTCGATTATATTAAAAGAGTGATAATAATTATATTCAAAAGTTTGTGAACGGAACTTTGCTATGAAGATGAAACTTTTCTAGATTAGCTTAGTATTACTTAAGCAAGTCTTAATCATCTGAATCCTTTGTGAATTATCCTGCTTTTAAGTGACTATTGCACAATATTTTTACCTCTTTCTTGGCTAAAGTTTTTATTACAATTGTCGGTGTAAGCTTGCTAAGTGTGGCGAGGAGCTAAGTTAAAACTTTATAGCTGAAATGAATATTATAGTATAATTATAATATAATATACGCAACTAAATATATTTTTCAATTGTTAGTAAAGTAACAATTCAATTGTCTTAGTTTAGAGGAACTAATAAATATAGGCAAGAAATGATAAACTCCGTTTTTTTTATTAAAATATTCAGGCGTACAATAGAAAATTAATGCCGAGTATAACGTAAGTAAGTGGCGTAACCTAGTCCTGATTTGACTTATCTTATTGGCTAAATATATTGTTTAGTGTCAAGACTCGGTGTGCCGTTTACGATTTCCGCATAGTTAATGAGAGATTACGTGTTTAACTGCGAAAGTATACGCCATGCTTTATCTTGTTATCAGATAAGGAAATGAATAGCTAAGGTAAGATATTTAGTTAAAATATTTAAAATATCAACATCTGTACTATTGAGGTTTCTTATTACAATTGACCTCAGTCTGTCATATCTCAATTACCGTACGATAATGTTGTGCACAAAAATAAAGTAAAAAATATAACTATTTATTTGAAAATAAAAATGCAACTATTCAAAATATGTTTTTTTTTTACTTTCACGCCCTATTCCGCCCTATTCCGATATATAGAGGAACTGGGAACCTAGTCTTAAGACGCTTTGTTCTTATTATTAGGAAGTGTCATTCCTTTTCCCACTCTGAAAGAAAAATTTAAATATATTATAAATATTTTTATTTTAATCCAAAAAATATTTTGATTTAGGAGTATTGTTGATCCTTTCCCTTATAGAACCATTTCAATCGGGTTATTACAAAACAATCTCTGTAAATGCCCGTGCACAATAAAACTGGAATCTCGAATTTAACCGTCCTTTTTATGGGGAACGGCTTCTGTGAACGGACTCTTCAGATTCGGTGATTCTGTTTTTATATGAGATGCGTTAAAAATCCACATCCTTGTATTTTATTGTTTTAATCGAAACTAAAGTGATACAATTATGTAATATTTTTATTTTGAGCTTATCATGCAACCAGTCTTGTGACTATGAGCAGATTAGTTAGAAGATTGTGGCGGGTGAAACTTCTTGGATCACATTTGCTAAAGCTTCCTATAGACGATTTAACTATATTTGCGTTTGCAAAATATAGTGTCTCTTTAGCCGATTTGTCATGTCCAGTCCATGTCCATGTCCTGGATTTGGGTGATTGATCAATCTAGTTTTGTATTTTTATAATCCAGGAAAAGTTGACTATTTGTTGGAGAATGCTATTTTCTGCTCTTTGATTCATCTGTATGATACTATCACAAGCAGAGGTTTATATCTGCTGACCTTATGACCAGACGGGTTTTATTAGTCTTATAGATCAATAATTTATTGTACTGAGATAATTTGCAGTTCCAGCCAAGTAGCTAGTACGGTTCCTTGTATTTTAAATTAAGTTCATCCCTTTTAGTTCTTATGTGTTTTTTTAAGTTAGATTGCGATTAAGATTCATACCCAAGTATTTGATCGAATCTGTGTGAGGAATTGGATGATTGTTAGAGTAACATTTCTTTTCTCAATTCCAACTAATTCCCAATTTCGTCAAGTTAATTTTGCAAAATTTCAAATGCTCGTTTGGGGCATCCAGCGTCAGCCATTATTGATTGTCATCTGTAAAGGTTAACACCAGGAATCGCTGGTAAGTCGAGTGTATAACTTGTGTACAGTATGCGCCCTAAGAACCTTCATTAACCTGGAAAATTCTTTCAGATAAATAATTCTCTAGTATAAATCATATATACTATGCGATAGAGTTTTTTTAAATAGTAGCCAGACTCTAAGAAAGCTGAGGAGCAGTATTCTCTACGCTCGTAGGCACTCCGGATGACACTGCAAACTCTGTGTTCTATCGTGGCATATTCTGACTGAAACCCAAAAAAAAATTTTAGGTATTATTGATCTTTAAAAATACTCGAGACATTGCATGTTGAGTGGCGAAACTCAACGCAGCGCTTTGCGTCGAGACCTCAGTGAACCATAACCTAAACTTTCATATCTTTTACCGATTCGAATAAAAAAAATATTATTCAGCTTCACGCTGTATTCCGCAGACAGCAGGGGACCTAGTATTAAGACACTCCGTTGTCCACTTTCCAACGAGTTCTGGAGGCATTGCGTGTTGAGTGGCGGAACATAACGCCGTGCTTTGCCATGACACCAGAGCGAAGAAATGAATATATAAATGTAAATAAATATTTCATTTCCTCGAGTAAAGATCGAACCCACAACCAGTCGATTTTATAGTCACACTTCGTCCCTGCACCACGACTGGCCTAAAAATTTAGTTATACTACTAAACCAACGTAAAGTAAACGTCTTGATTCAATAGGTTTATCTAAAGTGCATATATCCGTTGAAACAAATACCAACATATAGATAATGTCAAGAGAACAAAGCAGCTATTGGCCGAGCGAGAAATTAAGTGAGCTGAACGCTTACAAATACAATACTCAATAGTCGTATTCGTACATGATGAATGATGATGAAACATGATGAAACTATCAATGGGACATCCCATTGATAGTTTTCTGAGGAATCGATTGTTTGTTATACTTTTTTTTTGTTTTTTTTTTAAATGGTTATTTTTTAATCGATATATATTTTAAAAAATCGATATTATAGTATGAAGGTATGGTAGATTCATCGATTGTAAGCGATGGCTGGGGGTTTGATTCTCACTTAGAGGAATGTATACTTTTATATAAAAGAATGGCTTTGAATTTCGCCACTCAACATATAGGTCATTTTCGAAAATTGGGCATTGCGTGGGGAATCGAATCTTTTTAACACTAGATTCTCTCTGCGAGATAATACGTGTAACTACAATTGCAAAATTTATATAAATTATAACCCTCTATTTTTGCTTGAAATTTTTTTATATTTGTAATACAAACATTACGAAATTAAGCATATAGTTAAACATAAATGAAATCTTGTAAAGTAACTTCTTTTCCAGCAGTGGTTTGATTATGGGAATAATAAAACCAGCAAACAGCCACACGTTCCAATTATTGAACTCACTTTATTTTAACCATACACTTATATTATTATTTAAGTAACGCACAATTAAACTACTTTTCACATTTTAAATTTATATATTTATAATAATTATTCATAATTAATAATTGAAGTATTAATAATTATTATTTGATGTTTCGATTTTACATTGGAATAAATTAAATATTAAATATTTTCATTTCTTTGCTCTGGTAACGAGGCAAAGCCCACACATAAGGCCATTTAAATCGCAATGCCTCCAGAATTTGGTGGAAAGTGGGGAACGGAAGTCTTAACACTAATATAGAATATATTATGGAAATAGCCTGATCCTATACAGTGTTGCTAGTACTATTTAACATTTAGTACGAGCGAACCAATCTGGCCGTCTCTAGCCTGTAATACGCTCGTGGTAATTGACCCAAGTAATTGTAATTAACGCATCTCTGTCATCCACTATATGATATTCATGAGATACGATTATGTATGACAACGCTTATCGACTCTTTTGAAGTTTCTGATGTTAGGTGAATTAAATTTGTATAGGTGTTAGTTATTACTGAAGTGGGAACGGAAGTGTATTAATGGGTACGGAGTATTTAAATACTAGGTTTCCAGGTTCCCTGTCTACTCTGCTATGCTCGGGATATAGCATGAAGATAAAAAAATAATGAAAAAGCTATAACTCTTCCGGAATGTACTTAAGCCAAACAAGTAAAAAATGTATGCATTATGTTTTTTTTTATTCTGGGTTGCTTGAGCACAACGCTATTGTTTGTCTCACCAGACAAGAAAAACAATTTTTTACTCCAAAATTTCGACCTAATGTCAGTTAAATTCTTATTAACATCTCTAGATACGTTGTAATAAATTAGGTGAATTGTTCACTTTACGGTTTGCCTCAACACCTGCGTACAACAAATGTTGTATGACATTTATGACACATCAACGACACTGCAGGTCTTTGATTAATCTTACCTATCACATTCGGCCTGTTGTATGAGTTGTAGTACAAAATTGGATATTATATTAAGGAACTACGTTAATTTTTAAAAGAACGCTGTAGAAGCGTAGTTAGGAACTGCCTAAATGTATACGATGATTACGGATTCGAGGTCTTTCGAGGTAATATTTGTATTTAGTTATCTTTTGCAGAGTGTACAGTGATATGTTTGTACCATACCTATATGTTATTTTAATGTTTATTTAAGTGAAATTAAGCTCAACACCATACAGAATTATACGCCATCTTCACGATAAATTGTTGGTTGAAGACTGACTTGACCTTACTTTGAGACTACATACCTTATTTGTTGTATTATAGCGAGAAAATGTAACTCATACCTTCTTCTTCAAAAACAGAGTGCCTAATACATACTATTAGGCAAGCGTGCAGTACCTCATCAAGGCTTAATGTAGTCAAACGCAAGTCTATTTCAGTAAAAAAAATCCATTTCCGTATATCCGTGTATCTTTCCGTGTATCTTTATAAATCATTACATCTATCTCTTTATAGTTCAGTCTATGTTACATGGAAGAATAAACTTCGAGGCTAACTTGGCGCAGCGGTACAGCGTCTTACATTAAAGCCACATACGCGGCGGTTCCTCGCTCTGGTAACAAGATTATTATATTAAACCGCACTGTTTTGAAAATTAGACTAATGGTGGGATATAGAGTGTTTTAACACTACGTTCCCTGTGCCTAATCCATTGTCTGTAGAAAAAGAATAAAGTACTCTCACTTCTAAGACATTTTATTCAATTTTATATACAATTCAAAATTTACTGTTAAACTTTTTTTCAGTGACGACAACAAACTTCTACACAACTCTGGAATCCAAGATGCCGTTCGGAGCTAACAAATTGACGCAACTCGCGACGCGTAGAGCTGACAGTTGAAATGAGTTCGCAACTTGTAGCGGCAGACGTTTATATATATCGTGATTCGTGACGTACAACCAGTATAAAATTTTAGATAGAATTTCCTTATATTTATATCTAGTTTTGAATTTAATATTGTAATTGAAATAATTTCTACTTAACATGCAATGCCTTGAAAAATTCGACGAAAAGTGGGATAAAAAGTGCAGGGAACCTAGCCTACGCTGCTGTATAAAAATTTAATTGAATTGAATTCACGCTGCATCCTAGTAGGGTAAGCAGGCAGTTAGAAGGACAATGGAACCTTGTATTAAGACACTCCGTTCTCCACTTTCTGCCCAATTTTCAAGACATTATGTGTTGTGTTGCGGAACTCAATGTTTTGACGGCATATCTAAAAAACTGTCATATGTGGATTTTAATCGATTTCAACATACATACATTTATTTTTATAGAGAGAAATTGGAGAAATTATAGTACTTAGTCACTGAGTTTTCTAAGTTGATATTGCGTAAACTTTATAAGGCTTAAAAGAAAAATTGATGAGCGTATTTTATATAGAAGCATGGGAAAGAAAAGCTAGAAAAAATAGCAGCTTTACCATTTGTATTCAATTGCATGACCAGGTAGGCAGAGGAAATGTAGCGTTAATGCTCTCCATTTATCATTTTTCGCCTATTTTTTAATACACTGCGTGAAGGATAAGGATTCCCCGGCGGGCATGTATAAAGTGGTCGATGACAATATTCGAGACGAAAGGGGCATATTTAGGCCGTAGCATTTGTCGCTATATTCTCTCTAGCTACTCCGCTATAAAAAAACTAATAGAAATAAATTAAAAAATAAATATATAGATGGCTTTATAATTTATAATTCTATATTTATATATTTTTTTCTTGTAAACTGATAATTACTAAATAAATTTTTTTTAAATTAATTAAATTTAAAAATAAATAAATACTAATATTTCAATTTATTTTGTACTTTACAAACTAAAAAAACAACAAGGAAACGTTTATTATTATTTGCCTTTTTCTTCCCTTCATACAATAACAATTTTTATAGAAAAATATCCCTACAATTGATAATAATATAACATTATTAAACTTTGCAGACGCTCGCAAAGTGCGCCGACAGTAGTTTTACTTATCTTGCCTCATTGGGAACATACAATAACCTATTGAATTGAATATATTTTTTGTTTTCTTTCAATATAAATTGATACCTAGTGGTAGAAAGTAAAATAATTAAAAGTTTTGATTGTTTTTGTAGCTGTAGCATTAAATTTAGTTTTATCCATAAAATGTAGAGTTATTATTATGAAAATATAATAACTTTATAGTTACTCCGCCACTCAACACACCGTGCCTTCAAAATTCAACAGGAAGTGGAAAGTGGAATTGTCTAAATGGGTGACAGTTCCCTCTGCCCTCCCTGCTATGTGCAGAATACAGTGTTAAATTTCTATTCTCTACACCCAATGTCTTAAATTCGGTTCATAGTGTCTCGGCACTAGGTGATTACTGCCTATCCAGCAAATATTATTCCACATGAAGCCACAGTATATATAGCAAAGTTGTGTGTTTAACACATATCATTCATTAAAACTTAACCATAATTAATCGACGTCAGTTAAATGCAGTACATTCATTTGGAATTCCAAAGTGTCGGATGCAACGACCGTTACTATCTCATTACAGCTGTGATAATACAACAAAGGTAAGGTAAATTGGTAGATTATTTTGATATTTTTGAGTATTTTGTGTGATAATTTGCTTAAACTTTGCTTTATCTATATTTCTGTGCTAATATTAAAGTTTGCTTGGTTGAACACACTGATCTCAGGAACTTTTTCGTTGGATAGTATACTTATCATGGAATTAGTGTATGCTAAATATAGCATCACTGAACGTAATTATAGTAGCCTCGACCATTTGAAATATATTTATTTATCTTGTGTGATTTTTTATACAAAATGATTAATTATTTCGATTGTACCACGTGGATGAAACCGGCAGTATTATTGTGCCACTATTTGGAATCCTTTCTATCAAATACACATAGACAGTCTAGAGAGAGTACAAAATAAACCAAAAATATGTTAAAAATTTTGTAAAACGCCATCCTACTTGAAAAAAATATGTTTTGCTATACTGAGGCAGAATGCGAGACTACAAATAAAGAAAAAATACACTTTTCTAAGTAGAAAAGTAAAATCTAATTTGGGCACAACTGCCCCTAAAAAAGAAAATTTATAACTCAACATGAATAGACAACTGTTTTTGTCATTATTACATATTTTTTAGTTACTTTTATTATTTTTTTGATTTTTATAGATTTTTTTTAATTTAGGTATTGGATAGCAGAATTTAGAATGCTTGTTTTAATATGTAATCATGTTGAGCTAGCCTTTAAGTGTGATGTACAATGTAAAGCATTTTATAATCTTGTATTTTTTGTAAGTATTTTTATTAATTGGCTTGCCTGGTAAATAAATTAAAAAATAAAAAGAAACGTGTTCGAAATATTATTATATAAATACAAAATTGCTCTAAATATTTTTTTTTACCATTGTGTATGCAACCAGACTCTTTCCTCTTCTCTTTCTCTTTCCCTCTGCATCCCATAAACAAACAAAGATAGAGAATCTAGCGTTAAAACACTTCGTTTCTTTCTTAAGTCCAATTTTCCATACCGAGGTGAAATTCCATGGCACGTCTTGTTTTGTTACTGAGAGAAAAAAGAAAATAATTAATTCCACTGACTGCGAACCCACAACATTTGCATTTTATGTCATATGCTATGTCACGACGGCCTCGATCCATATATTTCTATTATAATAATTTATGTACATATATGTAAAATAGTACTTTCACAATATTACCTTTTTATAGAGACAGGTAGGACAGTCATGTGTCGGACGCAGCATCCCGTGACCATCTCATTATCAGGGTGACAGCGAGCGAGCGTTGCGAACCCCATTTTACATATCCCAGTGCAAACATGTGAGCTAACCAAATATATGACTTGATTCGTTAGGTGCAGATAGTGGGTTCAAATATAAGATTATGTATATGTCAATGTGCATAGGTTTATTTATTTATTTCTTATGAAACTGACAGTCAAAGAAACATCCGGAAATTATGTAATGTAGACATGATTGTTGTGTATACTTTTTTGTTATGTCAAATAAAACCGTCATGGGTTTGATTCCTACTCGTGAGAAAATTGGTGTTTATTTTAATTTCCTCGCTCTATTAGATAAAGTTTCATAGTAAACAAACACTTTGAACCTTCGAGGAAAAAAATGTAATTGAAGTGAATAAACAGTTAATATATACCTTTTAGAGGCCAGTCGTGGCGCAGGGGCACAAAGTGAGACTTTTAACGCGGCAGGTTGTGAGTTCTGTCTCTTCTCGTGGAAATAAAATATTTATTTAAACTTATATTTCCATTTCTTTGCTCTGGTTTCGAGACAAAGCGCGGTGTTAAGATCCGCCACTCAACACATAATGCTTCCAGAATTCAGCGGAAAGTGGCGAACGGAGTGTCTTAGCACTAGGTTCCCTCTGCCTACCCTGCTGGGTGCGGGATATAGAGTGAAGCTGATTATGACATATATATTTTTCGAATATGTATATATAAATAATTACTAAATAAATAAACATAAATAATATTTATTGCCTCGAAACAAGAGCAAAGAAATGAAAATATAACTTTAAATAAACCTAATGGTTTAAGTTATTCATCACTTTAAGCTCTAACGAAATGAACATTCACTTGCAAAATCATCTGTCACTCAGCTAAGAGCACGCCCTGTGGTGGTACACGAAGTAAACGCCTCTGTGTCGGTCAGCACGTCGTGGTGCAGTCATTACAGGCTTAGAGCTACATAGCTTTGGAATTCTGGGATTAGAACTAAAATTGTCTTAAAGATTAAACAGAATTTTCGTTTTTGGGCAAATTAGTTGTTTATATGTACATATATCGCCTGTCTCTTTTAACTTTGTCGGATGTGTAAATCGACAACTTTACAGGAGATCGCGTCAAAGCTTAAAATATTATTATTTAAATGAATCATTTATTTAGAACACAACAGTTTACAGTTAAAATGTGACATTAAAATATTTGGTATATTTTTGCACAACGATTTAAGAATGATTCCAAAGATATAAATCATGTCGTTATTGGTTAGTGGGTACATTCTGCCCTACTTCCTTTAACAACATTCGAAACGAATGTTAAAGAAGTATTAAGTTGATCCCATAATCGTGATCTACATTCGGTCTGTGTTCGTATTTTTTTTCTCGATATAATTCTATGAGGCTAGTCGTGGCGCAGAGGCACAACGTGTGACTATAAAATCGACTGGTTGTGGATTCGATCCCCACCCGAAGTGAGATGAAATATTTATTTAAATTTATATTTCCATTTCTTCGCTCTGATGTCGGGGCAAAGCGCAGCGTTGAGTTCCACCACTCAACACGCAATGCCTTCAGAATTCGGAGGAAAGTGGGAAACGGAGTGTCTCAACATTAGGTTCCCTCTGTGTACCCTTCTGTATGCGGGAAACAGCGTGTAGCTGATTTGATTTGATTTTGATTTTGATATAGCTCTACAGTCGGCAGTTTGTCCTCCATACAATCTGAAATCTCGGAAATAACATCGAAACAAATATTTTTTTTTTAGAAAATTCTATAGTAACAATTATCTGGAGGTAAAAATCACAATGTAGTATTGTTTTCGCAAATAATTTCAAACACTACTAGTATTTGTGGAACCTAAAAACTTCATAAGGTGAACTGACATTGAACTCAATGACGACGTCCTAAAAAATATACTTAAACGGGAATTGACTACCTTAAAATCAATTCCTTGAGTGTTTGCGTTTTTTATCAGTCAGCTATAGTCGGACAGTATTTAAAGAGTGAGCGACTATCATTTTCCTGATTTCATACAATAAAGCTAGCCTTGCTTCAGTGTGTATTGGCTAATGCACCTTAGTGGTAATTATAAACTTTCGCCAACTTTAAAGAAAAAATATTTTAATAGTATTTTTTTTAATTTTTGAATCGAAAAATACTTATTAAATATGCATAAAAAATACTCCCCTAAAAGTTTAATTCGGATAGCATGATGGAAACATATTGAAATATACTTGAATCATCATCAAGAATTAAATACAATTATAATAATAATATTTTAAAATGCTAGATTGTCTATCGTGGCTCAATGGGACAGCGGCTGACTTTAAACCAATTGATTGTAAGTTTAACCCCACTTGGGACATTGAGTTAATTTGTTCAGTAGACGAAGTGCGGTATTGAGTTTCATTACTCCACACTCGATAAATCGAAAATTGGGCAGAATGTGTGTAAAGTGTCTTAATATTAGGCTTCTTCGACCTAACCCTGCTTTACATTGGAAATATATGAATAACAGAAATTTAAGACAGGAAAATGAGGTATTCCACATAAAGGAAAGCATTTTTTTTTATTTAATAATTTTTATTAAATGTATGACTTTAATAATTACAATATTAATTATACTTTTTAAAAATCATAATGAAACAAGAACGCTTTAATTAAAAAGAGATTAATCAGAAGAACACAGGTATTAGGTATTTTACTGTGAAAATTATTATTCAAATCCTACCCTACTAATGACTTAAAAACGGCAAGAATTATGGCAATACAAAGATAATTATTCTATCGAGCATCTTCATATTTTAAATTTGTCAAGCAAAAAGTATTTATATTACAAATGAAGTAAAATTAACAAAATTGAAGTCTGGAGGCATTGCGTGTTGAGTTGTGGAAATAAACGCCGCATTTTATCTCGTTATCAAAGTCGGGAAATATGAAATATTTTATTTCCTGAAGTGGGAATCGAACACACAACATGTCGCGTTTGCAATCCCACTACTGGCCTCGACTGGCTCAATTGTTTGTAACGAATGGCGTTGAGTTCTGCCACCGAACACGCAATATCTTAGATTTGGAAGGCGGAGAACAGAGTATCTTAAAATTAGCTTATTTTTTTAATCTTCTATACGTAAGATAAAACGATAAGCTATAAAAAAATAAAAGAAGGCTCGACTGACTATCATTTCGTATATACCCTGCCAACAAAACTGAACGCAAAATTGGGGGAATCCATCAGAATTACGCCCGTAATATGCCATTAAACTCTGTTTAGGCCGAGGACAGGTGGAATTACCAAGTTTGTGTGAATTGAAAACTAAAACAAATTGAGAGGTAACGAGTGTTTGGCATCTTCCACTGCCAAGTTAAGTTGCCTTGTTCCAAATACCAACGTATCATAGGAGTAACTGAACTTAGATATAGAAACTTTTGAGGTTAGAGCTTTCGAAGCTTTTGCTTTGATACGATATAGTAAATAACTAGTTTGTTATGTTTACTATATTACCTTAGTCTTTATAGTTTAGTCCATTTATTAATAATTTTGACTCTTATATTATTAATACCATTATATGCTCGTCGTGGCGCAGGGAGACAAGTGTGTGACTAAAAACGCGACTGATTGTAGGTTCGATCCCCACTCAAGGATATTAAATATTTATTTAAAATGTATATTTTCATTTTTTCGCTTTGATGTCGAGAGACGGCCTCCAGAATTCAGCGGGAAGTGAGGAACGGTATGTTTTAACACTAAGATTCCTCTGTCTACGTGGCTGTGTGACATCACAGTGTTTAACTGTAAACACGACAGTTGTGGGTTTGTTGACCACGCAGGGAAATTAATTATTTTCTTTTTCTGTTCCTGATAAGCAAGATAAAGCGCAGCGATGGGTTCTGTCATGCAATGTCTCGAAGAGTGGTGGATAGTAGGGAACGGAGTGTCTTGTGACGTAATATCTTATGTATCTGTTTGCTTTTTGGCTTGCTCTACTTAGCCTACATAAGAGATCTGATGCATGAAACTGAAACAAAAAAATATAATATATTCGTACAATTATTTGGTATCTAACAAATTCTCAATACTCATAAAGCTCTGCTTAAGCTGAGGACAGACGGAATTACCAACTTTCGAAAACTTAAAGTTAAAATTAATGGAGGAACGTAAATAGCATGTTGTTAACGAGATCGCTCAGAAAACTATGTGTTTGCTTTTGAATGTATTCGCGAAACATCATTTTAGAGAAGCTAAATTATGTTACATTGTAGTAATTAAAATTAATGATTATTTCTTTGCTGTTGAAGTAGAAAAAAAGATTATGGGTCATATACTTATTTAGAAAACGTATAAAAAATTTAAATTTTTATATCGGACTCGAACCCGCGCCTCCTGGAAACCGACCAGACGCTCTGACCACTAAAGCCATACGTTCAACGTACGAACGTCTCTAACTAAATATTTTTCTTTCCTAAGTGTGGACACTTTAAAAAGGTTAATATTTTTTATGGGTCATATTTTTTACGCAGTAGAGAAAGAGAAGTACATACATTCGGGTATATGTATACTATATGATCGTTGATTTGATCATAATTTGGGTGCTCCGCTAGTACTTTGCTCATTGAAACTCTTTAAGCGGATTAATCACTTTTATTTAGTACTAGCGAACCGCTCGCGGCTTCGCCCGCTTAAACCACAGAATTATTTAATTAACACNCGGCAACCATCAATATGGGTGCATCGTTAGGGGGCCCTTTGGCCCTAGGACTGTGTACCTGCCCTAGACCAGACACAGAGAGAGTTTTTTGGTGGGATTGGAAAGATGATCAAATGTCACCTGAGCGGTAAGCTCACCCAGTTGAGACCCTCAGTCAGGGAGGCCCAACTTAAGGCCGTGCGTTGGGATGTCACCGGTATATAATTTGTAGAGGGCAGGTGACAAAATGCTGCCCTGGGGAATTCCGGCAGCGATCGAGTGGCTGCTACAATCTCCACTCTCACGAAAAATGTTCTATCAGGTAGGTAGTCGGTAAGAACATGCGCGACGCGATAGTGCCGGCCCTGAGCACTTTATAAAGTAGCCCCGCATAACACACACGGCCGAAAGCAGGTGCTACGTCGAGGAACTATTGCACTCTCTTTTCGGTTAGTGGCTGCTGCAGCGTAGTGACCCGCTCTGGCCACCTGCAAAGTGGTTGAGTGCCCGCTCGCCAAACTATTTGTTTCGTGGTGCTGGAGAAGTGGGAGGAATAACTTCTCGAATAACTTCGCCATCGCGCTGATGAGCCTTAGGCAACATGATCAGGCCCTCCTTCTACACCCGGGGGAAAGGAGCCAGGCGGCCGTGGCGGATGCACTTTTATAAGCAAAGGACGCGTGGCAGGCGTCGAGCCATATGGCACAGTAAACATTTTTAGTAATGTAATTTTAAATCTGTGTTACAGCTTCAAAAGTACTTATTAAAATTAAAAACAGTAAATGACAGTTTTTATCTGCATTAAATGGTCAATATTATTTTAAGCCTGTAATGACTGCATCACGACGTGCTGACCGACACAGAGGCGTTTACTTCGCTTGGGTGTGCTCTTGGCTGAGTGACAGTTGATTTTGCAAGTGAATGTTCATTTCGTTAGAGCTTAAAGTGATGAATAACTTAAACCATTAGGTTTATTTAAATTTATATTTTCATTTCTTTGCTCTTGTTTCGAGGCAATAAATATTATTTATGTTTATTTATTTAGTAGTTATTTATATATACATATTCGAAAAATATATATGTCATAATCAGCTTCACTCTATATCCCGCACCCAGCAGGGTAGGCTAAGGGAAGCTAGTGCTAAGACACTCCGTTCGCCACTTTCCGCTGAATTCTGGAAGCATTGCGTGTTGAGTGGCGGATCTCAACACCGCGCTTTGCCTCGAAACCAGAGCAAAGAAATGGAAATATAAATGTAAATAAATATTTTATTTCCACGAGAAGAGACAGAACTCGCAACCTGCCGCGTTAAAAGTCTCACTTTGTGCCCCTGCGCCACGACTGGCCTCTAAAAGGTATATATTAACTGTTTATTCATTTCAATTACATTTTTTTTCCTCTTAAAAGGTTCAAAGTGTTTGTTTCCTATGAAACTTTTTTTCCCACGAGCGAGGAAATTAAAATAAATACCAAATTTCTCACGAGTAGGAATCAAACCCATGACGGTCTTATTTGACATAACAAAAAAGTATACACAACAATCATGTCTATATTACATACTTTCCGGATGTTTCTTTGACTGTCGGTTTCATCAAAATAAATAAATAAACCTATGCACATTGACATATTGTAACTGATATCCCAACCTCCTTTGAAAATATTATTTAATAAATAAGGCCTCGGCTCGTGATGTGTCTAGTGGTTAGAATCGTTTATAGTTGTGACCGTGAAGAACCCAAAATCTTTTAGAGATTCAGAGGTAACAGTATTAAGAACTTTATATTATGCCATTAGAAGGTATCGCTTTAAGATATTTGCCATCAGAAGTTATTCTTGTGTCAGTTATTTAGATAACTGGAAACTCGACAATATGACATTGTCATAACTCGAAGCTCGTCCGAAGAAAAGCCAAGAGCGCGTCCTATCTTCCTCTCCACTATAACTGCGAACTAGTCATAATAAAAAGAAGAAAGAGTACGGGCCCCTCCCCGCCCTACACCGTGAATTCCTACCAGACTGCGGCTGCAACAGTCTTATTGAACTCTCCGGGACGTTTGTG
>JAAIXJ010000249.1:0-32761 GCA_013403705.1 Heliconius hermathena
TTGATTTTTTTATTTATGAGCCGATTAAAATTAAAAAAATGTTAATGGGAGTTTTCCAACATACAATAGTGAAATCTGGATTAAAATCGGTTAAGTAGTTTTTTAGCTTAACAAATGCATAGACGAATAGACGAACAGACAAAATTAATTACCAAATTTTTTACCGAACAGGTCGGTTTCCAGGAGGCGCGGGTTCGAGTCCCGCTGCGTTAAAATTTTTATACGTTTTCTAAATAAGTATTTTTCTTTCCTAAGTGTAGAATAACACTTTAAAAATGTTTAAAAAAATTAATTACATTGTTAAATGGCCGAATAAAGATGTAAGAAATAACAATTATTTCTTACATCTACCACGATTCTTGTCGGCTCTTCTCAGCAGGACTATCGTCCGAGCAGAGCCGGTGGTAGGTGGTAGTAGCCCCCCGTAGGACTGACACTACTGACATTTCTATGTAACTTGACTATTCAGAAGTCTAGCCTAATTGAATAAAAAATATTTTGATTTTACGTGGTGTTCTTGCGCGAATTTATTGTTGTTAAATGTTATTATCCTAAATAATCATTTAAAATATTAATAATATATTTAATGTGTTTTAAATTTTTATAGTAATAATGCCATTAAACAAACATCCCCGCATTAAACAAAGAAAATTGTTCGTTTTGCATTTTAAAAACATCCATATACCTAAAAGCGAGGTAGGCTTTCCTTTTTAAGATATATTATTTTGAAAATATTTATTGCGATGAAAAATTGTGACCCAATCGTTCAGTAATGTCCTAGTATTTAATTAATTTGTCTCTCTCATAATAACAATTAGAAATCGAATATTGGTTATATTTAACTAGGGAAAAGCTTGTCAGACGGTCAATTACCCCGAAGTTCGTGTGAGCTCCTCGCGGTCGCGGCCGGCGGGTCACGGGGCCCGCGGCGCGGCGTGGCGGAGCCCTGCGGCGGCGCGCGCAGCCCCGCCCCGCCCGCCGCCCCGCAGTCGCGGTCCACACCTCGTCGTGAGTGCACGTGCGCAGTGTCGGTCGGTGCGGACAAGCGGCCCGTGACTAGGAATTTGTGTGTTTATCAAGTTGTGAGTGAGCGGTCTGCCGCCGGGAGCGCTGACCTCCGACACCGACCGTCACCGGTAACGGTGCCGCCGACCACCACCACCGCCACAAGGAACTCTACCACCTACCAGCCAGTAGCGTTGTAAGCCTAAAATAGAACAAAACGTTATTAAGAGAATTGTGAGCTATAAATTTCCTTTTATTTAGGAAAATCCACAGTCGTGCGGGAAGGTTTTATTCTTATCTTATTAACGGTAATTCGACACGACGCCGCTTCGGAGACTCGTGTTTTATACGTAAATAAAATATAATTGCGACCGAGCACGGTGTGGGAGGGCGCGGTGAGGGGTCTACCTCAAGTACCTCTAACTATTGAACCCGCACCAACCTTTGTTGTGTATAGTTACTACTCGTTAGGAAGCAACATGCATTTTTTTCTTCTTTAAACATTTTTAAAGTGTTATTCCACACAAATACAAATACTTATTTATTAAAAGAAAGACAAATACTTATTTAGAAAACGTACGTAGCGAGACTCAACTCCGCGCCTCTTGGTCGATTTCCAGGAGGCGCGGGTTCGAGTCCCGCTACATTCAATTTTTTATACGTTTTCTAAATAAGTAGCAACATCTATTGTTCAAATATAACCTATTACTTTTAATAAATATAATTAATGCGTAAATAAATGTAGACATTATGAATTAGTAGAATTATTTAAAGCACAGCTTAATGCAAAATGTTCCTTTGAAAAGATCCAAAATTCAATACATTAGGTTATTATAAGTAAAAATGTTATATTATTATCAGAAATATTAGTATAATTAGTAATAATATCGAAAAATATCGATTAGGATCTTTATAAATCAAGATTAACTTTACAACTGAACAAATTTTACGATCTAGCAATATAATTCGCGGGTACTGCGCTATCGGGCAATCTCTATCCTGGTGAGCGCCGGTGACCGGCGGTGAACGGCGCCGAGCGCCGGTGAGCGATGCCGCCACAATACTTATGACGATTGTCAGTATTTATCTTTATGGAATTTTGATAACCGTCGGCCTTACTCCCCGTGTCGGTTGCCCCCACCCGGTGCCCGCGTATATCGTTATCTATCGCGACTCGGTGCGGTGCATGCGCGTGCGCACGCCGGTTGTGTTGCATAACAATAACTCACATTCGTTACACTAAGCCACTGGACCGTTGCACGCAAGACCATGGCGACTCCGTGCCTTCCTCGCCAACAAAGGGAATTGCTAAAAGATCGCCTTGTTAATATACAAAACTCTGTTACAAATGCACAGCTTACAAAAAATTAAATTTATTTACAAAAAAAGCAATTTTTTCAATCTCATAAATATATAACCTAATAATCAAACTTTCAAGAAACTGCTATTGAAGTGTATCCTTTCCAATAAAAAAGAAACATCGTAATCGGTTGGCGGGATACTAAGTTATTATCGGTTGTCCATTATGTGATTTTGTCATGAATGCCATTGTCAGAAATGGACCAAATTAAAATGGGACCACACGAGAAGCACCAGCTTTCAAATAAAAAGAATCGTCAAAATCGGTTCACCCAGTTAAAAGTTCTAGTTTGGTAACAAACATAAAAAAATATATAGTCGAATTGATAACTTCCTTTTCTTACAGAAGTCTGTTAATAACATACATTTTGAAACTAGTATGAAACTGAAATTAGTATAGAAGCGTGATGTTGCAGTCGCGACTCTATTTTGAGATGTGACGCGTTCTGTTAATTATGTCAATACGCGTCATCACAAGGTGTTCTAGCTCATGGAACGCCGCTGCGCTCACAGATAGTTCCGATGAAATGAAGAAGCAAGTGACACCACTAACACTACCACCACTACCACCACAACCACCACAACCACCACAACCACCACAACCACCACTACCACCACAACCACCACTACCACCACTACCACCACCAGGTCATCACTAGCAAAGTTTAACGATCACTTCGATGCATTCACGCTCCCCACGCCACAACCTAACAGTTAATTGTCACGATTTTGATGCTGTCATGTCAAAGAAACATTATTTTTGAGGGACATATTTAATTGAGGGTGATCAGGTATCATTTTGACATAACTTTAAACATTCGTTTTGACAACAGTGGCTTGATGTAACGTGTCCTCCGCCGTTGTGTTACAGTTACACGCTTGTGCCCCTGTTCCAAGGTGGTCCAATTCTAATTAATTTACACTAAATAATTAACATATTTACATTATCAATAAAAGGTAATATTTCATTCATTCATATTGTAGCTATATATGAAACTGTATATATATCTAATATATATACAGCTTGACGCTTTATCACGCATACAGCAGGGTAGGCAGAGGGAACCTAGTGTTAAGACACTCCGTTCCCTACTTGCCGCCGAGTTTTGGAAGCATTGTGTGTTGAGTGGCGAAAAGTAAATAAATATTTCACTTCCTCAAGTGGGGATCGACACCACAACCAGTCGATTTTACAGTCACACTTTGTGCCCCTGCGCCACGACTGACTTCAAATATCATAATATAGTTTATTCTTAATAATTAGTTTGTCATTTATAAATTAATTATTAACAATGAATTATTATAAATATAAGATTAAATTGTAATTAATGAATAATAAAATAGCTATTGCTAGTAAATGAGCACTAACCATTTCGGTTCTGTTATACGGTTGCGAAACGTGGGTGTTACAGAAGAAGTATAAAAGAAAGATGAATGCCGTGGAGATGCGATCTCTTCGTAGGATATGCGGAGTCAGCTTACCTGATTGAATCCGCATTGAAGAGATACACAGAAGGGCAGGTACTAGCGAGGATGTCGCGGTGAGAATGAAGAAGAACGTGCTCAGCTGGTTTGGGCACGTCGAACGTAGCGTTTGGCGCTCCGTCCTCTCTGACTAACTCGCTAGGGATAAAGTGTGAAGCTTAGTTAAGTTAACTATTTCGACGTCTTACAGTAGATAGGTATCTATCTGTACAGTAACGATGACACAATAGTGATTTAAAAGCGCTCGTTTTAAAAGCAAATTATAAAATAGGAGCACCTACGCCGTGTTTCAACGAAACGCTTTTTTAACTAATGAGGTCTTAGAATTTTCAATTTTTTTTCTACACCTACTGTTTATAGATAAGCCGTAGGCGGGCGTTACGTTATTTAATACAAACAGGTTTATTTTATAGCTGCCGACTCTGCTGTCCGAATATTTATATTATAATTTTATTGATATTTAAATAATATTTTCTACAGTTACTATATTTTTGATTTTGATGTACTTAAACGAAAAACTTTTAATGAAATAAAGTTGTGGTTTTTTTATCGGAGAGATGTTCTGTTCGACGTCTCAGGTCTGCGTCCTGCTCCGACGCTCCGACGCTCCGCGCTCTGCCGTCTCCGCGACCCTCTTATCCTCTATCGTGCGGATTCTGGACGCGAGTGGCCACACCACTTATTGATATTAATCATTTGATCTTACGCCATGTGAAGTACTCATTTGCTTTTAAACAGGATTTCATTTAATGTGCATCGCATGGTCATAAATAAAATGTTTTCATGTATATTTATCTTTTTTTTTCATTTTATTTTATTTCCTGTAGGTTCATTTTAATTGATTTTTATTTTAATTTAAATAATTATACGTGAATGTAGAGTACATTTTGTTAATTATATCTACAGTTATCTTCACTGTACAATTTTTCTGTACCATACAGACATCTTTTTCTACATAATCATAAACTGAGGATGATTCAGGGCCCTTTCAGGATTTTTTAATGCAACAAACATTTTGTTTAAAAATCAATAACATTAGTTTTGGTTATGAATTTCCGAAAGAAAAATATATTTAGATAGGCGTCTAGTCAAATAAGAAGTTTGCCCGATGCCGTCAGACGAAACGGCGGAGGGTTGGGAGGGCGACTCCACTTACGACATTTTCTCTTAGACAAAGAGCAGAGAGAGTTAAAGTTGCGTTTATATTTCATTATGATATATACTGAGGGTCAGTTTTCGAATTTCCCCATAATATGTACTTATTAAATGTTACTAGGTTCCTTGTCTAGTTCATTTGAAAATCGAAATATTCACTAGAAAAGTGTAAATGTATGTAAAAGTGGACGTTGCGCGATGACGGGGGCGGGCCGGGTGATGAGCTCTCGGCTGCGCCCTCTCGAGTACCACTTGTGCCGTTTCCGCCTTACTTCATTTCTGGCTAATGTGCCTCGCTTCGCTGTATTCTCATCATTTACACTTATTCATCACGAAATATTTTACTTGGGTATATATTATATATCTGAGCTACGGAAATGTTTATTTTATTAATATTAATGTACAAGTAAGTTGCGTTAGTTGGGTTAGTCGCGTCGGAAGCGCTGGACTGTAACGGTTATTTTTTCAAAAAGGAGAAGGAATATTAGTTAACTATATTTTTAGGTATCCTTACCTCAAAAGGTAAAAACAGAACTCTTATAAGTTAACACAATAAGAAAATACGAGCATTTATGCATCGATTTTGCTCGGCATTAGTGTACCTAGAGATATTTTCTAAGGGGACTGGACTAACTTCGAACAGATATGGTCGTGAAAATATTGTTTTTTTTTAATTTTCGGGGCACATTTTGTTTAAGTAAAATTTTTGAGGTGGACTCCAGACTACTCTTTTTGTGCTCAGTTCACCCGGCTCCCCCCTTTCCTACGCCCATGCCTATAGGCATTAGGGTATCAAGAGATATCTTCTAAGGAGGGGCTGGACTTAAGATTATTTTAGATATTTTCGGGTAAATGTTGTTGCTCAACTCTTTTTTGCAAAACTTAAAAAAATCACTTATTATATTTTTTTTCCTTTGATGTAATTGAAGTATTATTTTCTACAATTTGGATTTTGTTTAATTTTGTGCATATAAGTATTGAAGCCGATTATATTTTTCAAAATAAATTATTAATGACATTTCGGCCACATACGATATACTTGCATTTATACCTACAGAGACATCGCGCGTACTGGTGTGGGTGCTTGTAGCAAACATTTGAATAATTAAGAAACTGTTTACTAAAAATATTAGGCATTAAAAAAATTCTCAATCTTGTAATGTTTGTTAGATTACCTATAAGATAGTGAAGATCCGGCGGAGGTTGCGGAGGGCGGCCCGCAGGAAGCACGCTCGGCTGTGTGCGATAGTTATCTCCCAATCTTACGTTGGCTGACACGCCTCGCATGCACTCCACGGTAATGGATGTTAAGCCCTCGTCCCTTTTGATTCTCGGCGCTTAACAAACGCTTTGTTTCTTCGCCTCTTTAAAAACTACTTGTGTCCGCTGCTTTGAGGGTTAATAAATACTTTATTTAGATTTAAACTTTAATTCTACAATATCAATTTTACCTACAAATAAACTTACTAGATAAAAGCTTAAGGTTACTAGCATTTAATAGCTTTTTATGTCATTTCTTATATCTACTATGTACGAAATCTCTGGCTGAGGGTTGATGTCGGGATGTGGGGTCGGTTCACCTAAACACTCGCACGGTGTTATGCAATAAATTAGATAAATGTACATTTCTTCTTCGGTAATTCGAGTAAGTCGTCTCCGTATCCATCCACAGAGCCGCAGCGGCGGCAGCAGCAGCGGCGGCATGGAGTGCGGCGTGGCGGCGGCGGCGGGCACGTTCCCGGCGCGCGCACGCGCACCTCCGCCCCTCCCCGCGCACCCTGCACTATCCCCCACCGAGCGGTCACCCGCCAAGGCAGGATTACACGTCAATTTTAGCGACAAGGGCGAAGTAAGTAAAATAAATGCTAGACTCTCACCACCCTTAAGGTTCCTCAAAAGAAAAAAAAACAGCAAAGCGTGAGTCGGTCTCGCCTATCGAGGGTCCTGTATAATTAGTGCGTTATAAAAAATGGATAAAATATGTATTGGAATATGCACACCTAGACCTTTCATCTAATGCTTGAGCTAGCGGCTTTAATATTAAATTTTTGCCTCCTTTCAACGCTATTATTTTATTATGTAAAATTTCATAATTCTAGGTCAACCGGAAGTATCCTATTCATTTTGATTCCCTTAGTGTCGTAATAGGCGTTTTTTTATATTACTTACGTTTTATAATACTTACGTTTTTGTCAGAAAATCAAGGGACTGTAGACTTGAGTATATGGTTTGAATCTTAACTTATCCAAGTGTCTCTGATATAAAGGCTCTTGACATACAGACAGACAGATAGACAGATAGACGGACGGACGGACGGACCGAAGGACTGACGAACGGAAGGACAGCGAAGTAAGTTAAGTTTGACAACTTTTATAAATTACAGGCACTTCCCGGTTACAATCAGGAAATTGGTACGGAACCTTAGGTTAGGGAATGTCGACTTACAATTGGCAGGTTTCTTTTTAAGTAATCATAATATGTAAATTTATATGATATTCAAGAAAATTGTAACATGTTTCAGGTGAAGGAGAGAAGAGAAAAATTTCTAACAGCTAAATACGGGAGCCACCAGATGGCACTGATCAGAAAACGCCTCGCCGTTGAGATGTGGCTCTACGACGAGCTCCAGAAACTATACGAAACTCCGGTAGGTTATGTCGTTTAACTCCACGCTTCTTCTGTTTTGTATAAAGTAAAGTATAAACAGAGTATTAAAACACTCCACTATTCGCTTTTGCTCCATTTTAGGGGCATATCATATTTAAAGCTTGTTATCGCGCTTTGTTTTACTAGGCAAGGAAATGCGTACATTTACTAGTTTAATTTCTTATGTTTTTCGACTCATCATGGATAGGTGATAAATGTTATTGAAAGTAATCGACGACGTGATGTCTACAGAGCGACGCGGCCGCCGACTCGCAAGAGGTGGAGGTGGACGTGGACGAGCTGCTCGACATGGACAGCGACGAGATACGGCGGCGACATCTAGCGGTGAGACTCCTGCTAATTCTATATTCATTAACGACTCGAAAGTGCTTATAACATTTTTTTTAATAAATTATATTTTAATTGCTTCCAGACATTATTAGCAGACGCCAAGAAACCACAAAAAGATGTACATGTAAGTGGCAATTTAATTTATATATTCTTTGTAACTTAATGGGACACAAATTCCGTGCGCATTATTTATAAAATTGTTTTTATTTGTTTTCAGAAATTCATAAATGATTTGTTAGAAAAGGCTAAAACTCTATAAATTACTGTAAGTGGGAGCAAATCTCAGAAGGCTCGTGCGGGGAAGTCCCGCGTTGGTATATATAAGAGTAGGTATGTATAAAAGAGAAGGCGGCCGAGCTGCTGCCTGCTGGAGACATATCACGCGTCACTTCCCGCTCCAAACCAAAAGTTACATTAAGTATAATAGGTTTTCTTAGAAATATTATGTATGTATGAGCGACCCTGTTGCAGGCTTGCGGGTCGGCCTATACATATAAATAGAATAATTGATGATTGATGCAGTGCATTTATGTTAGTAGCGAGATATTGTTTTATATACATACATACATTAAAGTATGAGATGCAGAACGCAGTCTGTACGTGTGTGATGTCAAGAGTCAACGTGGGTGCACCCGCTACCCGCTACCCGCTAAGACTCTCTTTAAGCCTATTAGTTACTAAAATTGTTAACTCATTTAATAAAATATACTAATTTTGTTTACTTTAATGTACGCTCAAAAGATACAAACAATTTTCTAAGTAGTTACTTAAATAATACTTCCAAGCTATAATAATTAACTCGAGTCGAGCTCAAGAGTTTGTGGGACGACGCGACTCCGTAGGGTAAGTTAACCTCATTCGATAGACGATGTTGGAAGGAGCTAAGAATGTTAAATTTTATGTATACTCGTAGGATTAGTGCAGTTTGCAACTTAGAGACTAGTCTGGATATTGCTGTCGAGTGATGATAGACTTTTGTAATAAAGCGATTTATTAAGAACATCTTTCATTTATATATCCATCCATTCGTTTACTTTGTAAAAAACGGCTGCACTATTTTGTTATTTAGTGTGCTTCAAAATATAGAGATCGGTATTTCTATTTGTAAAACAATTTTACACATTCAGACTTGTATCAATTTAACATTTTTTAGTTTTACGTTAGCCCGCATATAGCGGGGTGGGTAGAGGGAATCTAGTGTTAACACACTCCGTTCCCCACTTTCTGTCGAATTTTCAAGACAATGTTGATAATTTAACATTTAGGGGCAAAAACGGTTCTTTACATTTGCCTTGAACTGGATTGACAGTCAGCTCAGCGTCTTGAAGATATAGTTGATTGAAGAATCGCGGCTGTTCATTCTAACGGACTATAGGGCTTGTTTAGTATGCTGCTGTGATCGCGGGCAGTACAGTCTCAATACACTTAAATATACTAATTAATTCGGATATTGATTAATGTAAATGATTTTTCCGATTCTTTTTTAAAATTACCTACAATTTAATTATAATATAAAATCATTACTCAAAATTTTATACAATGAAACAATATAATGAAACTGCCTCATTCTGAGTGGTTACAAAAAAAGGAAAAAAGTTCCTATTTTCAGTCAGACTGTTTGTGATGTAAATACATTATTACGTACTCGTAACTACAACGCGGACCACTACAATGTACATATGATACGATAATATATATATATATATATATATATATATATATATATATATATATATATATAATAAATGTGTTTTATAATTATCCTTGGATATTAGGGTGAACAGTAAAACTATAACTAGAATTGAGTTGCTCTGAAAAGAGATTTATTAGATAAATAGATGTTCACACTTTTACAAACGTTATTTACATTTATCAATCACAAACTCACCTGAAAAGAAAAACAACATTTAAAGCTATTGTTTCACCAGTTCATATGAATTAAATTAAATAATAAAATATATTATTCTTTATTGTTTTAAGAGACGTCAATGTCATAGCTGAATGAAGTATTTACTCACTTCGTTTACATCTCCCCCCCCCCCCCCCAGTTAATCATCTATTATTACTGGAATAAGTTTTGTAATATGGAAAAGATTTGACTGTAACTTTTTGTGACCCGTGTTTACTTTGTAAATTGAATTGGATATTTTCTCTACAATTTGATATGGTCCAATTTTCAATTCATCCAGTTTTTTCCGGTTTATCCGATTTCCGTTTTCAACATAAACGAAATCTCCGACTTCTAATTCACAATATCTTCTATTTTTATCAAATCTTTGTTTGTTATATTCATGTGATTTTATACTATTTTCTAAGGCAATTTTTCGGTCTCGTATTAGATGATGATTCTGTATTTCATTTTGTTTCAGTTCATTTGGTAGAATGTCCACATTTTTCCCTTGCAATAAATATTTTGGGGAGAACCCTGTTATACTATGTTCAGTTTCGTTGTATCTTTCCGTGCATTCGTGAGCAATAGTAGTCCAAGCGATCTTATCTTTTCTTTCATTAATTTTACAACGAATTTTATTAACCAATGTTTGGTTTAACCTTTCGTTTAGTCCATTAGAAAATGGTGCATTTACTGCAGTGAATACNTAATTGACAGTAAAATCTGACAGTTTGTGCTTTCTTATGATCGTACTTAAAATTCTCTGAAAAATGGCGGGTGCAGTTTTTAGGCCAAAAGGTAAACATGTCCACTGATAGTGTGCATTCTGGGTAACAAATGCAGTTTTTGGTCTATCTTCAATCTTAACTGGTATGGACCAGAACGCTGAGTTTACATCAAATGTTGAAAAAAATTTACATTTCCTTGTTTTGACCATTAAATCTTCGATTAAAGGAAAAGGCTGCGATTGGGGAACTACAATTTTATTTAATTCTCGAAAGTCTATACAAAGCCGTGATCTCCTTCCTTCTTCTTTTTTAAATGCTAAGGTTACCGGAGCAGCAAAAGGGCTATAGGACTCCTCTATTAAATTATTTTCTAATAATTTTGATACTTGATGTTCAATTTCTTTCATATCTTCAATAGAGCATCTATATGGTCTCTTACTACAATACTTATCTATCAGGAGATCAATATGTGCTTCGTAACCTTTTACCGTACCTATATCATATTTGTCTTTAGCAAAAATTGAATTATATTTGCATATCAATTGATCAATATCAGATCTTTTCTTATGATCTAAATGATTTACCGAAATATCAAAATCGTCGACCAATATATTTTCGTTAAAGTTTATTTCATATTCTTGAATAATATCTTGTTTTTCGTTTTTATTTATCCCTATGTCACTACCCGAGCTGCCAGGAATTTGTTTTGTGATCATAGGTTGTTTTTCTTTGTTTTTTATGTAGTCTGTCTTTTCATTGCTTCGGGTAATTTGTATGATTTCTAAATTGTCATTTTGAGTTAATTTAAATTTTTGTATACAATCTAATCCAACTAGAAAATTATAGTCAAAGTTTTCTTCATCTATAACAAAAACATCAACTTGTTTCTCTATTTCAAAAATTTTTAGTTTTAAAGTTACCATTCCTATAGATTTTTTTACGCCATTAATTGTTTTCAAACCTGCTTTTTTATTATGAGTATGTATTTTTTTTAAAGCTAATAACCTTGAATTTATTAAGGACACATTAGATCCGGAATCGTAGATTCCTGATGTTTCCAAAGTGTCATTTATTAGTAATTTAATTTTTATTAATGGCGGCACTACTAGTTTTTTGGATTAATTTCATTTAGTTCTGTCTCTAATTCTGAATTGTTTATACTCCTTATTTGATCCTTTCTTGTTCTATCATTATTTTTTATTTTAAACCAACATTGGGATTCAGGGTGATAACGTGTACCTTTATTTTCTTTTTCACAAATTTTACACGGACTAACCACAGACCTCGCAGTTTTCTCTTTAATGATAATTTCGGAAGCTGGTATTTTTTTATCTATTGTTTTTTTATTTACCATGTGCTCTAAGCTTCTTATACTATTATATAGTTCTTGAGTTTCCTTTAAACTATTCCTATCAATCTTATCTGCAATGAAATTTGGTAATCCAGTGGCAATCAGATCAATTAGAGTCTGTCTATCTATGGACTTATTTATTCCTAACAGCAGTCTCTCTTTTTTTAATGCATACTCGAGTAATGAGCCCTGTTTATATTTAAATAACATTGCATACCTGACTGGTGACCAACTCTTATCTGCATATGTGTCATTAAAGTTTTGTTTCCACATTGCCCATTCTGAATTTATTGTATATTTAATAAGCATCGAACTATACCAGTCTTTACAGGATTCATCCAAAAACAATCTAAAAATTTCAATTTTTTTGACATCTTCTTCTATGCCTACACGTGCGCATTCCGCTTCAAAGATAGACATCCATTGGGACACATTAGCAATCTTACTGCTGAATTTTTCTATGACAATTTTTTCTGCCATTTTCCCCACATTAAAAGGTTTTAATGATTCCGTCTTCATTTCAGCGAAGCTTTCCATTAATCTTGTTAGATATTCTTCAGAGATTCCTGCCGTAGAAGTTTTTTGTGTTTCTTTCTCTTCTAAAAGATATCCCATGAACTGCATATTTCCATCTTCGTCACAATAAACCGCTTTCGTCTCTGGGCTCACTGATATCCACACCTGTCGTTTGTCGTGTCGTTTTTGTAATGTAGCCTTCACTTTTTGAAAGATTTGTGTCTGTAGTATTGCATCATGTAATTTTACGGGTTGTAATTTATCCGGGAACCCAAAAGTACGGCCATTTAGATCGGTAATTGACGTTACACAAATAATATTTGTTTTCACATCTTCACTGGACCATGAATTCGAACTGTAATTTGTCCATTATTCTTGGAAATCAGCTGTAGAAATGTTGTTTTATAATGTGTTTTATAATTATCCTTGGATATTAGGGTGAACAGTAAAACTATAACTAGAATTGATTTGCTCTGAAAAGAGATTTATTACATAAATAGATGTTCACACTTTTACAAACGTTATTTACAAACTCACCTGAGAAGAGAAACAACATTGAAAGCTATTGTTTCACCAGTTCGTATTAATTAAATTAAATAATAAAATACATTATTCTTTCTTGTTTTTAAGAGACGTCAATGTCATAGCTGAATGAAGTATTTACTCACTTCGTTTACATAATATATATTAACTTTTTTAATACAATATTTTATGTATTAAGTTTTTAGCACACATTCAAAAAAAATATGGTGTAGTGTAAGGAAATTTTATAAAAACAATCTAAATATTAATACGTTTATTTTTATCAAGTTGCGCTCCTCGGCCACGGATGTCGATATAAGCACCTACCGCCACCACCCCACCTTGTATAACTAAGTCCTTGTCTGTTCGTTCAAAACAGTACTTGCAATAAACCTACTGCACAAATATGTTTTTGAATAAATTCAATGTTAAATTAAATAAATTTATATAATTTTAATTTATACAGAATTAAATTATAATTGTAACAAAATAATTCTGCTCAAATAACAATTCATAATAAGTTTTCAAGTTGGTAAAAAACTTAGATAAAATATAGTTAATTTATGAATTGTAACATTACTGAAAACACCAACAAGTATGCCAGCTGTTAATTAAAACTCCTGTTTATGTACAAATAACGAGTACTATAATTGACAACAACTGCGCTACAAAAGTGTCTCTGAGTCAGCGCGAGCGCTTGTCGTGCGCGTGCGGGCGCAGGCGGCGGCGCGCGAGGCACAGCGCGGCGCCCAATGCCGCCAGCAGCAGCGCCGCCGCCGCCGAGCCCACCGCCACGCCGCGCAGGCGCGCGTACTCGGGCACGCGCACGCCGCCTCCCCCGGCGCCCCTCCCGCCGCACTCCACGCGCGCCCAGTAGCTCGCACCCTCCTCCACTTCGCTCACTGCAAGTCAGATGTACACACTAATCCATACATATATTATATTATAAATTCGAAAGTAACTGTCTGTCTGTCTGTGGCGCAATCTCGGCCAAACCGCTGATCCGATTGTAATAAAATTTCATATAGAGATACTTGAGGGTCTTGGGATGAACATAGGCTACTTTTTTCCTATATTTGTAATATTCTCGATATATACTGATATATTAAAATACCTCGTTTTAGTATAAACCCAATAGACGGCGCTGTGCATAAAGCATCATTTTCTGAATCGAGCTGGTAAGATGCAAGCTTATCTAATAAAAAAGAATGACATTCTAAACGTCATAGTTATTTGACAGTTGATAAAAATTTTAAAGCACTTATTGTTCATAGTACAAACAAAATTGAATTATTGGTGAAGAGTTCCTTTATAAATCATAACAGTTAAGTTTAAGTCGTAATTGATTCAACATCCAGTTTTCCGTTATGTAATGTACATAAAAAGAGATAATGCCCTGTTATTATAAATGGTATAATATTATAAGATAAGATAAAATGTATTTATTGCATACTTGACAAGATACAATACAGTATATTCTTTGAGGCCAGTCATGGCGCAGGGGCACAAAATGTGACATGTGTGCCACTTGAGGTAATTAAATATTTATTTAAATTTATATATCCATTTCTTCGCTCTGATGTCCAGGCAAAGCGCGACATTGAGGTTTGCCACTCAACACGAAATGCCTCCAAAAGCGGCTATAAGAGCGGGTTCCGCTCAACTCAAATTGACTTCTTATTGACCAGATCATATGAGCAGGGTAACTAACTGTAAAGTCATTCCAGGCGAAAGCCCGACGGCCTAACATCGGCTTCTTGTCATAGACTTTAACGTCACTCCGAAGAAGAAAGTAACCGAGAAACGTAGGCCTCGGATCAAGTGGTGGTTGCTGATCAACGGACTGATGTAGCCCGATTTCCTGACAGAGGTGAAAAGTTATAATTCTTCGACTAACACCGAGACTGCTCAGGATGCTTGAGATCGAGCTCAGTCGGCAATCATTGCGGCGGGCAGGCGAGTTCTTAGCATTTCTAGGGGAGAACGTGTTATCGATAAGGAGACATGGTGGTGGAATGACAATGTGCAGGAGGTGACTCGTGAAAAGAAGGTTGCCCTTAAGAAGTGGCAACAATCTAACTCTCCTGAAGTCAGACTGGAGTACTTAGTAGCGAAGAGTGCTAGTAAAAGAGCTGTAGCCAGAGCCCGCAGTGAGAGTTTATCACCACTATTTGTTTTGTGGAAAAAGACAAGGCAAACTAGCGTAACGGTCACCTGGTGGTAAGTGATCACGTAGTAGGTTGAGTAGGAAGGCAGACCCTGGCAACAGCCTGGCAAAAATACCAGGAGGAAGAAGAAGACTTTTCGAGGCGGAGCACATTCCGCGCATGACATCTTCTCAAACAGCCAACACGTAGTGCTTGCTCTTTCTCAGAATTATGAAAAATTATTGAATGTAGAAATTATATAATCAATCTATTGGCAAATGCAGATTATTAAAAGAATTATAGGTGATATGCGGGCGAAGCTGCGAGTGGATTAGTAGTAATATATAAAACCAGCGCGAGTCGGACTCGTTCACCGATTCATGATAGACACGCACTTGACAGACGGACAACAAAGTAAAAAATATTGTGATTATTTATAAATATATGTCGGTAACTTCTAACCAAGTATATAATCCTGTTGCGTAGTGACGGTGGCGAGGAGGCGACGCTCAGGCCCGGACGCGTCGTACCAGCGCACGGTGCAGCGCGCGTCGCCGCCGCGGCTCCAGCGTACCAGCGCGCCCTCCTCGATGAGGCGCACGCTCACCGACAGCTCGTCGGGCGCTCCTGCGCTGGCCACGCTGGCGACCACGCCGCTAGTGGAGCCCCCCACCGCCGTGCCGGTGGGGCCTTCCGTCACTGCCGACGACACGAAAATTGTGGCGCCTTCCCCTTCCTCTAACATAGGATCTGGATAATAAAAAAATAAGCTTCACTCTGTATCCAGCAGGGTAGGCAGAGGAAACCTAGTGTCAAGACACTTCGTTCCCCATTTTTCACCGATTTTTTCGAGTCATTGCGTGTTGAGTGGTGGAACTCAACGCCGAGCTTTTGCTTTAGTGGCAAAGCGAAGAAATGAAAATATTAATAAATAATAATTAATTTCCTCGAGTGGAGATCGAACCCACAATCGTCGCGTTACAGTCACACCCTGCCTGAAAATAAATACATCAATATTTTACTAAGAATCGTATTCATATAAAAGATATCATTTAATACAACAAGTATATACACTCAGCGTACAGAAATAGTTTTTATACTTGCCTAAAGTTCGAACAAAAATAGGTTTGCTGAACAGTCCGTCCCCGATATGATCCTGCGAGAGCACTCGGAGCTCGTACTCGGTGGCCGGGTGCAGCCCTATCACAGTGGCATCTGTTACGCCGCGAGTGAGGATCTTCATAGTCCGCCACTCGCTGTCTAAGCGCTCTCGATACCACACGTTGTACTCAACGTCGAGTCCATTATGACCTTTAACATACAAATCATTATCAGTGTCAAATCTTTCACGATCATAAAGTCAGTCAGGAGAGAGTAGAATTTTAAGCATTTACTATTTACCAGGCACCCACGAGAGGTGGATAGAATCAAGAGAAGGTAGAGCGCTGAGGTTATAAGGAGCGCGAGGTGGAACATTCTCTATCAGCAGCTCGGTCTCGACCGCCAGCTCGTCGGCCTCGTTCCTCACCGAGCACACGTATACGCCGCGGTCTTCCTCCGACACTTCACTAATTGTCAAGTTGCCTTCATTTAAAGAATAGCGACCAGCTGGCAACTCGCTGCCATCCTTCTGTTCACCATTCCGATAAAATAAGATTTTAAAATATTAAAACTGTAATTTAATTATTATAATAGTAGTATTTAAAATAAGAATTTATTGTACATTACTATAATATGTACAATATAAGATCTTCAAGTAACCGAGGTTATGAATATTGTTCTAAGTAAGACACCTATCAGTTACAAGCGTTTTCATATTTTACATCCTTAACCGTCATTAAAAACCAAAACACCTTAGTCCAGCGTATGGCCGGCAGTGCGTAGTGAGGTTCTATAGCAGCGGAACACGGCAACGTGACCGTGGCTCCGAGTCGCACCAGGTACAGGGGCTGCGGGCGCACTGCCAGCGCGGGCGGACGCTGCACGCGCACGCGCACGCCGGCTGACGGACCATCGCTACCCAGAGAGTTGTACGGAGTACATGAATACAGTCCTTCATGGGATTCGTCTACCTAATAAAAAAATACTTAATATCGTTTTTGATAATATTCATGATATATTTTAATAAATACGTCTATTTAGTAATACATACCCTATTAAAAAGCAGACTGCCATTTCTGCTGTAAAAAACTCCGGGAACATTGTATGGATCAAACAAAAATCCATCTTTCTCCCAACGTAAATTAGTCAAAGGTGGATTAGCACTGAAGTGGCAATCGAGACTCGCCGCTTTCCCATATGGCAGATATCTTTCTTTTGGAGAGTGAACAATTTTAGCTTTATCTGGAAATTATCAAAAGAGACACATTACGATACACTGTGTCTAAACATAAAATGTGTTGAATAGCTGTAATTATACAAACACTGAACATCTAAGAAGGCGCTGGCGCTCTGCACCTGCCCGTCCGGAGCACTGATGCGACACTCGTACTCCCCGAGGTCGGTGCTCACGGTCGTGCGCACAACCAGACTCCCATTTATCGCCATATCCGTCCTCAACGCTAACTCTGGCAGCGCTTCCACCGGTACGCCCTCGCGATACCATTGCACGGCCCATTCTGGACTCTTTGGCAAACACTCGAGCTCGGCGCGCTCTCCCTCCAGTACCGTAGTGTTCATAGGAGGTGTAACGATCAAGTTTCCTCCTGCGATACAAACAAGTAATGTGAAATTAACATCCCATACAAAGACGATAGGAATAAAAATGAAGTTCTCTAAAAATGTCAATAAATGTCACCATCGACGTCCAAATAATAGAAGGTGCCGTTGTTCCGGGTGGGCGGCGTGCGGTTGGGGAAGGCGACGCGGCAGCGGTAAAGGCCGGCGTCGGTCTCGCGCACGGCGCTCACGTTGACGGAGCCGCCGCCCAGGCCCAGCCCGCCCGCGCGCCGCACGCGCCCGCCCCAGCGGTCGGCCACGCGCGGCGCTCCCTCGCCGCTGTACCACGAGAAGATTGTTTCACCCTAACAACATATTGAAACAAAAATAAACGCCATTGGCTATATACAGCATACTCAGCACAAATAACTTTTTACCATTAACTTTACGTATTTATAGGTTTTTTCCTTCAAATTTATACTTTTATGCACCAATGTTAACAGCATGATATTTTAAGGCCGTCGTGGATTTGATTCCGACTTGGGAGAGTGAAATATTTAATATTTTTTCTTCGTGTGTCTTAATTGTTCTGTTCTGTTCTGTTCTTTTTATTATGGCGTTCCGAGCGTGCCAGTTGAGCACAAAATCACTTCGCCAATGTCACGTTGAATGGAGAACACATGAGAGAGGTTGTATGTCTTAATTGAGAACGGAGTGTCTTAACAATAGATTTCCAGGTACCCTCTTTGTACCTTGCTAAGGGCGGGATACAGCGTGGAACTAAAAAGAGAATAAATTTGATAAATACTTAAGTATTGAAACAGCAGGTACGAGTATAACAGTCACATCGGCTGATGGTTATGATTACTAAGTTCGAGACATCGCATATAATTTTGCGGAATTCTAAATATATATTATATAAATAATGTTGAAATTTTGATTTATTTGCTGTCGACTAAACTCTTTGCAACGGTTCAACAGAAGTCCACGAGACTGTAGTGTTGATAGTGAACAATAAAAGTCTACTCACGTTTAGCACTGAGTTTAATCAACATTACGGCACCTTACCGGTTCAGTCGACGGCAGCGAGCACTTTCATATAAATAAACTAAATACGAATACTTGTTATAAAATATATAAATTCTATTAAATGTATGTATATTCCCGTATGTATATAAATGATAAATAAATAAATTACGATATTGAAATATATAAATGACACATATTAAATAAACTATAATATAAATATAGACTTCGCTGACGTTTGTTTTGGTTGACACACGTGTTAGTGAAAATATCTTGTTTTAGTGTTGAATATCTCTACTTTAAACAGTGGAAACAATATATAATAGTGTAAATAGATCCATACTAATAAGGTGATTGGTTATAGTAAGTAGTTGTATTGTTTTGTAGGCTAGATTAGATTTATTTTATAGTTAGGTTATTTTGTTTTTAAAATGGATCCTGACCCCCCTGATCCTGGGGAAGGTAATGTAAATTTTGCAGCACAAATAGTGTCTCGGAAAAGACAGGGTGAGGAAGCATCCTCTAATCAAGATGGTGCTAAAGAAACGATTATAGATCCATCAACCGCTACTCCTTCTATCCAAAATGTATGGATCCACCCTTCCATGTCCGAAGCCCCAAAATCTTACATTAGTACTGACAAAGGTCCCTTTATCGTGTATGTGTCAAGGGAATCTCCTGATCCATCTGCAGGTACATCTATAAGAGCGATTAAATTTGGTCAATTTCTCCATACTAATAAAATTACTGATATAGTCAATGATAGAGTTAAAAATGTTGGTCGCAATAAAATCAGTGTCCAGTTTACATCAGCTGAAGCAGCAAACAAATTTTTAGTTAATCCTGTCCTTAGTTTATGTAAATATGTTTGTGTTATTCCAACATTTAATATTACAAGGATGGGAATTGTAAAAGGAGTTCCCGTCGAATGGTCTTTAGAAGAGTTTGTTGGCTCACTGATATTCCCTACTGCTTGCGGAGAAATTATAAAAGTAGGACGTATGAACCGGAAGAATGTAAGTGAGGGTGTAGTTACATGGGTTCCAACTCAAACGGTTGTAACGGTGCATACTGGTGATGCATGTGACACCCTACAGGAAAATGCAACCTGCATCCATTGTACATCAAAGCATTTTGCTACTGATAAGGGGTGCCCTGAGTACGTAAGACAACAGAATATTAAGGCCATTATGTCGCAAGAGTGTATTTCCTATATGGAAGCATCCTCTCGATTCCCATCTGTCCAGCGTTCCTATGCAGATGTTGCTAAGGAAATGTTTTCACCTCCTGTTTACATGAATTCCCAACCCCAACAAAGCAGATCTCCTGTTACTCCCACTAAATCCTATCGTAAAACAGTTTTCCAAGCTCCTCGTCCTCGCTCGCCTATGGCAAAGGGTTACGATAGACAAGCTCACCAGTCCATTATTAGCNTATGGAAATTCACACCTTGCAAATTTGTCAAAACGTGGTCTATAATAGATTTCGTTGTGTGTGTTTCTCTTGTACAAAAGTCTTCATTGAGATTGTTAAGTATTGTATATCCAGCTTCATTAATCATGTTCTTATAGTTATTTGTATTATGGTCATCACTTAACAGGTTAATATTAAAATCTCCAAATATTAAGCATCTACGTTTTTTCTCTAGCTGTTGACTGTAGCTTTCTATAAAATCTTTTGTTTTTGTATTAGGTGGTTTGTAAATAGCTCCAATATTAATTGCATATTTTTCTATATATACCCAAATGTATTCGTTTTCTTCTCTATTAATAACTTCAACATTTTCATGCTTAAGACAACTATGAATATATATAGATACTCCACCCCCAATCCAACCCTTTCTATAACTATATATGTGCGTATAATTAGGAATCTAAAGTAATGCTGCATCTAAATCAGACTTTATCCATGTTTCAGTAATCAGTATTATATGTATAGTGTTTTTTATTGAGTGTAGTATGCATTTTATTTCATCTAATTTATCAATTTTTACAAGACTTCTTATATTTGTATAAAAAAATTTTAGTGATGGTTTAGTTTTATGGATGCCCTCGTAACAATTTAGTTTCTGATAACTANTGTTTTCCATACAACGTGACATTGGCGAAATGAATTGTGCTCAACTGGCACGCTCGAAACGCCATTAATTAAGAAATCAATCAATCAATCCCAATTAAAGCAACCTAGTGTTAAGACACTCCTTTTCTACCCAAGTCGGGATTCTGTCTGTTGTTTTTTTTTTATTTTAGTGCTCCAGTTGCTGTTAGAGAGCTAAAATAAAATAAAACATCAACAATATAATGCACTATACAATACAATATAGGACTGTACAATACAATACGCACAGAGATCTTGTCGCGGTAGGCTACCTGTTCAAAACTAATAAGTATTTTTTTTAATCTTTCGATTTAAAGACATTTGAATGTTTTTAACTTAACCTTATAAATGGTCAATATATTATAAGTAAGGTGTCAGCTGGACATGTTGTTTGAGGGTTTCGTGATTACGAGTGTAGTTAACTTTATATACATATACACACACACACACACACACACACATACACACACACACACACACACACACACACACACACACACACACACCCACCCACACACACACACACACATATATATAGATATAGATAGATATATATATAGATAGATAAATATAGAGATAAACAATTTAACATATTAGAAATGTTTCTAAATTGAATGTAACATTAAGCCTGGCACGTTATATGCTTGCATTGTAGTGCATGTAGCACTACAATGCAAGCATATAACGCAAAACCGAATCTTAAATTAATAAAATTATTTTTCCTTTTTTCTTAAAAATATATTTTAGTATCCTCTAAAATAAGCATTGTTTTATAATATGTACAGAGTAACGAGTTTATATTATATAATTGATATGTTTGTGGCATTGTGGATACGAGAGTCTCTACATAGGCAGTGCAGCTGACGCGCTCTCGAGCCAGTAAAATAGTAGAATGCCGGCTTGCCTGAATATTTCAATAAAAACATATGTATTCGTATACAATATAAAGAAAGACAAATATTTATTTCCCATTTATTAAAGATTTACTTAAAATACAAGTCATGTCATAAAAAATAATAATTTATTTTATTTTCATATCTGAAATCTTCAAATTGCCTTGAAAAAAAGAATTTGCACTTGCTGTGTTAGTGAGTAGTATATATGAACTCTTGCAAACTCAATTAGAACCACTTCCCAGTGTCCGTTTGAGCCGAAATTTTGAAATACAACTTCATTTCTGATACATATATAAGTCTATTATGTTTTGTTATACTTTTTAACGACAAATAAAAGATACGTTGCTCTGAAAATTCAAAGCAACGACATCAAAAGTCTATTTGTCGCTCTTGTTCCAATAACCACTATATCACTTTAACTTTTAAATTCACTATCCGTTTACGACGCCATATGCCTTTGTTATAATGTGGTGCCATCTACAAAAACCCCAGGGCCAATCACGTAGCCTCGTAAAACGCGCCAGTTTTAAATATATTAAAGGAATACTGGGTATTCCTTTACACATATAATAAGCAACAAAATGGCATATTACAAATTTTTGGAAAACCTACACATATGGGTTTGGAAAACCTACACATATCTTCTTTATGGGGAAGTTTCTTGATTTGTAAAATCCACTATGAAGAAATTATCTGGAAACTTCTTTTTAAAAGAGGATGTTTCAATAAATATTTTAAAAGTATTATTTAATTCCAATGGCCTTACAAGTGGATAACAAGAATCAGTTACTGTAAGTACATATATCTCTGATGTTTTACAATTCTGGTGTCAGACAAATCCAAATGACTTAGTGAACTGCTGTAGGAGCACTTAAGAATAATATTCTCGCGCTTGGGATTAGAACCCAAAGTACTTATTGCTGAGGAGTCAAGTCGATGTATTTATTATTGTTTAAATTTTAGCGCGTACGCGCACAGGCGTGTAACTGTAATCGCGACAGGTTATTGGTTCGATTTTCACTCAAGGAAAAGAAATATGTAATATTTTCATTTCAAAGCATTTTATCACTAGGTCCCACTGCCTATCCCGCTGTGTTCGGGATACAGCGTGAAGCTCAAAAAGCAAAAAAAACATACGCTTGTCTTGAATTATAAGTTTGTATAGTATGTAAATGAAGTGACGAGATGAACAGGATGTGCGCTTGCTGGTAAGTGTCGAGTTATCGCAACAAACCAACAACAATGTTATTTTGTTTAGAACTTACTTGCCTTTAAAATTGACTATTTATATATGCACAGCTAGGCTTATATGCATGTAAATACGTTAAAATTATGTATGTACTTTTTTAAGTTCATTCAACTTTTACTTTTGTATTCTTTGAAAATGTAATAAGGCTTTTCGATATATTTTGAACGTTTTTAAGGTATTGTTTCACATTAATAAAAACATATTAATCTTTAATAAAAATCTTTCTATTAAAGATTATTAATGTATATATATATATAGAAACGTATAATAATTTGATTGTAGCAGGATTCGAACTCACGCTTTCTGGAAACAAAAGGCTCTGTAACGATCCATACCAGTACTAAAAATAAAATAAAATAAAAATGTAACTGTCTGATGATCTGTTAATAATCTAAAATGTGTGTGGTAGGTAAAACACGCAAATATAAAATATATTTATTAAAAATAATTTAATAATTATATTTAATTGTTGTGTATTATAACTTAAAATAAATAATAACATAATTAATAGTTTCATTATTGTAAAATGTTGGCTGAATAAGCTACTGTCAAAGTCAAGGAAAGGAAAGAAAGAGAGGGGAGATGGCGGACGCGTCTGGAGAACGATTCAAAAATGATTAGAGAAGTTTTAATTTATAATCAATAGATATTTAGTTACATTTTATGTGTAAAAAGTACATTTAATAGTGATATAAGTATTCGAAGTTGGTAAGATACGTTATAAATGCTTATTACGAATTTACAATTGTTTGTTTTGGAATACATCGTCGGTAAGTTTGTAATAGCTTATTTTTAAAACAAAGAAAAATAATATTAATGCACGTAATGCCATTAACATACAAAGACACATATTTAATTATTAAGTTGAAATAAATGCATAACGATGTTTTAGGAGGTGTGTAAAATTACGTTTTAATAATACATAGAATGCTTGCTGTCTTTGAAGTGATCTTTTTTAGATGCGTGTGTATAAATCGTGTAATTAATGTTATATAGGTTTGATAAATTATATTTATTATTTGTTTTTACATATTCGTAAATATTAAAAATATTACTGTAACAGAAAATATGTATAAATATAATAGTATCATTTATAATATGATATAAATCTATTACATCAAAATACGTATTTACTATTTATAAACATTTGTTACGCGCCAACCGGCTCGTCGGCAAATCTCGGGTACGTTGTCGCCGAGCGGTCGAGGAGGGGCTTGGCGGGAAAGGAATGACGCGCTTATAATGTCAAATTTGGGCGGGAAAATGTTATGGTTGGAGTGGACAGTACAGTGAATTATAATTAATAATATTGTAAGAAATATAGCTATTGGAAGTGAATAAGTGGTTCAATATCTACTTTTTTCGTTACATATTATATATTTATAAATTGTAAATACGTCACTGAGACCAGTCGTGGCGCAGCGGTACAAAGTGTGACTGTAAAAATGACTGGTGGTGGGTTCGATCCCACTCGAGGAGATGAATATTTACTTAAATTTATATTTCCATTTTTTCGCTTTGGTGTCGAGGCAAAGCGCGGCCTTGAGTTCTGCCACTCAACACGTAATTGGTCCAGAATTCGGCAGAAAGTTGGGAACGTAGTGTCTTAACACTAGGTTCCCTCTGTCTACCCTGATATGTGCGGGATACAGCGTGAAGCTGATAAAAAAATATAATATGAATTTATTTAATGTCCTACAATAAAGGTAATCTGTCAATATATTTAATTAAATATTATAAAGACAGTAACAAAATAATAATTATAAACTGTTTGTACGATTGTCGGAGTTCATTGACCCTATGTTTCACTAATAACTGGATATTGGAGTCACAGTTGGAGTGTCCTGGAACTCCGGTGTATGTAGGTAGTATTTTATATAGTAAGCTTAAACTACGCTAAAGGCATCTTCAATTTTGTTAACGAAGAGGTCAAAGTTCTCGCCTCATAACCACATTATTAAGGAAACTCGATACACCTCGCGCAGCGTGCCATGTCATCTCGAGTTAGTGTTAGACTGTGTTATACTTCGATGAAATAGTTTATGAAATTTACCAAAATATTTGTTAGTTGTTAAAACCATTTTTGGGCTGTGGAACAGCGTGTGACGAGTAGTTGTGAGTTCGATTCCCATTCAGACATCTCTACTCTGGTAATAACAAAGTGTGTAGCCTAGTTTCGCCATTTAAGAATCAATCAAAGCGGAATCCATGTATATATACCGTAAAAGATTCAGTCTTATAATTTATGAGAATGACCAAAATCGCCAAACAGATAAATATTTCAACTACATATGTTTACATCATCATGTTGTTCTGAACTGGTTCATAGTAGCGCGAGAGAATTATTATTTTATTTTTAGGCATACAAATTTAAAATTTGAATCAGCTTCACACTGTATTCCGCAAATAGCACGACAGACTACTGCCTTCTCTCTGAAAGCTAGTGTTAAGACACTCCGTTCCTCACTTTCCGCCGAATTCTTCGAGGCATTGCGTATTGAGTGGCAATAGGTGTGACATATACTACATATGCAGATGTATAATGTAACAAAAGGTATACAATAGTCTTTCTTTTTCCCCATTATTAACAATTCTCATTCACTGAAACACGTACACCGCAATTAATTAGATATATATATATATATATATATATATATATATATATATATATATATANTATATATATATATATTAGATGCAGGTATAGGGCTATATTTATTATCTAACGCAGTTGCAAGTTTGCTGGCCAACGTTTGGAATATATTATTTTAGTAGATTGATAGTGAAATAGTAAATAATAATGATAAAAAACTTTAGGCTTTATCCCGGATATGACAGGGTATGTAGAGTTCCCTCTGCATCCTGTCTAGGAGGTTATCTAGGAGTGAAGAAACTTAAATTTGTAACTTTATTAAGTTGTACCTCCTGTTGATTTACAATCCTGAAATTTATATGGAAGCCTCACGGGGCAGGTCTGACTCGAACCTTTCCTTCCCACAGCTAAAATTTTCAATAAATTATTATCATTTCAAAATATGCCTAATTTAAACCATATAAAAGTTCTAACAATGTTTAATTAACACTACACTATTAGTCTCTATTGCTTACCTTAGTTTCTCACATAGCTCCAATTCCACCATCTCTAAACCAAATGTTGTTCAATTAAACAGAATTACGGCACCCCTTTGACTCGCACTCGCAGTGGTAGCCGTGATAATACCCGGGAGGGTTTTAATCTACACTTACGATAGTTAGCGCATTGTATCTGTCCGTATGCGTGTTGCATTCTGTCATAATGACCCAGTTTGTAGCAGTCTATATAGTTGTGTTCGATTCGATTTCTACTTACACAAATAAGACCGAATACGCAATATCTCTAAAGAAACATGGTATAGAAAAATATGTAGAAATTCACAACATTAGCTGGTCTTATGTATAGACAATCCAGTTGTGTGAAAAGCAGTGGGAATCGAACCGCGTATATTCTGTCGCGTTTACACTCACATGCATATATCCCTGCGCCACGATTGGCCTTACATTAGCCGCTCTATCTAGCCTATTATGAAATATGTAAAAAAAAAAAACATATATACCCATATGTACCATTCATATTGAAACGCACCTACCTTTCGGCGGAAAGTTTTGGAAAAGAAGAATTTACACAAGAATAGACCTGAACTATTTTAAAGCAGTATTTGTTCTTTTTTCTTAAATTGTGTTATTTTTTAGATCTTTAAACCATCGTTAATCAAACTTTTTAAATTTTTCTTACAATATCTTTTACAGTAAACAAGGAACAAATCAGTAAGATTATTTTTATACTTTTCCTTTCTCTTTTGCCGCCGTCTTGATTCTTAATCGTTTGGGATAAGTTATATTATGTGTATTATTTTCCTTGTTTTATGTAAAAAAGTTGTGGTTATATTATGTGTATTATTTTCCTTGTTTTATGTAAAAAAGTGTTAAAAGAGAGGCATTTAACCCTCTGCTACCGATTAATTTTTACAATTTTACTGACGCAGTAGTCCACGAAACACCTTTTTTAATAACAAATATTTTATTGAATTTAACTTATGCAGCTATTTCATTTATATTTATTTAATTTTGTAGTCTATTAATTATGTTACATTGTACAAACAACGTGTATTTTCAAAATTAAACAGCGTTTATTGAATTTAAATAAATCGCTCTTAGAATTTCTTCTTTAACATTAATGACAGAAGAAATTACAAAATTAACTTTACTTATATTTAACATTACATATTTGGAAAATTTACTCTTAATTTATTACTATTATCAGTCTAGGGAAAATGAAAAAAAATCAATGCTTGAATATAAAATTAGACAGTCTCAAAAATACATCCATTTTTGACAATTATTAAAGGAAAATTGCTTTCGAATAATTACAGAAACAATCTTATGTTTAGTTTCCTTTTTATTTTATTTTTTAAACATATAGGGCATAGTTTGTCATTTGTTTGAATACACCCACCTACTGATGGTGGAGGGAGGATGTCCTTGTCTTTTATCTTCCTAGTGACAGCCACAAGCCTCTTTGGCCATCTTCTACTATTTATTCTTTTTTTTTTGTTTTTCAAATCATTTACTACTAGATCTCTTGCTATATTCAATAAAATATTTTTTATTCTATCTCTCCCTCTTAAATGATAAATTTAATATAATAGAAAGATCAAAAAAAGTATCGTTATCACGACAACCTTCATATAATATAAAGCTATTAAGCCTGCCATGTCCAGCTTTTTTTGAAAGCTAAGCCACTGACGAGTTTTACGGCGGCAACAACAAATAGAGCATTTCTTGTCCACCTTGTTCGTTCTGCCTTCCCCCGTGATTATAGTCTACAATTATAACGGGTTTTTCTGTATCATTTTCCATGTTTCGATGATGAGAAGAAAAAATCTTTCTAAGGTTTTGGCAATTCTTTACAAGTAAAAATACCAATTTATTTTAATTTTAATGAGATAAATATATCATATATAATTTATGTTAATAAAATTCAATTAAAAAATAATGTAAGAAACACACATAACATTTTTACTGAGGTGGTAGTCTAGTAGACATTTACTCAATCGCTGACGTGGTAGTCTCGTGGACACTTTCCTCCCTGTGTGCACCCGTGAGCTAACTGCGACCACTGCGAACTACCACGTCAGTTGCAGAGGGTTAAATATATCCATATATAATAGAACCATTAATAATATACACGGCGTTCAGTTCCGCCAGTCCACGTACGATCTCAATTTTTGAATCTCAAGAATTAACCGGAAAATGAAGAACGATGAGCCTTTACGCGAGTTTCTAAGCTGCTATGTGTAGGATATACTTGAAATAAAAAAAGCGATTTGTCCACTACGATTATATTATAGACAGTTAAACTATATTAAATTATAAAGAAATCAAAAACCCGACTGCGTAAACTAAGTTGTTAAATATTAAAAAAATATATGTATAAACGTGTCAACTAGAAAACTTGCTTTCATTTATTCGTCTGTTAAAAAAGACTTCATCATCATGAAAACTATATTTTTAGCTTCAACATATATCCTGGGTGCAACAGGGTAAACAGAGAGGCACCTAGAGTTAAGACATTCCGTTTCTCACTTTATAACAAATTTTCGAGGCAGTGCGTGTTGTGTATCTGCGTTGAGTTCTGGGTAATAAAGACCTAGACAATCAATATAAATCGACCTACAAAGATGCTAGCAACATAAATAAGTTGTAACAACCAAATAAAAATTTTGAAGTAGCTCAAGAAGACCGTACGGCTTAGTTGGTCAGAGCGCTTGGACTGTCTCAAAGAGGCGCGTGCTTAAATCTCGCTACGTTAAAATTTTTTATATGTTTTCTGAAATGTAATCAATATAAACCCAACACTTCACTGACACCCAACACTTTGATAAGCCGTACTTCTAAATACATTTTATAGTAAATAAGCCCGTTAACGTGAAACAACCGCAAATCCACGGCGTCAGTTAACAAACTCCGCTCCTTTGCATCGCTGTCTCTAATTAGCTGTAAACGCTCTCTGAATAATGAAGTTTTCAGTGAAACTAGCAAAATTGAGATGATGTATAGAGATAAAAGATAAATTTAATTTCTTAAGTATGAAGTATTATAGGATGCATAGAGATTGGAGAAAATGGCTAATTAAGACATTATTTTGAAATAGAGCTAATTTTTACGTTTCACGGTGTTTGAAGCTTCACGCTGTATCCTGCACATAGCATGGCAGGCAAAGTGGGGTCACTTTGCCTAGTGTAAAAACACTCCATTCCCATTAAAACAATCGCGATCCAATTTTGATTTTCGATACATAAAGTGCTAAGCTACGGAGCTCAATGTGGTGCTTTGCCTTGTTAACAAAGAGAGGATGTGAAAAAATATTTTTTCGATTGGAAATCGAACACATTAACGTCACATTTAGAATCTATTTTAAACTCAATAGTTAATATAAAACTAATATACCTATATGGGTAATATAAATAAACTGTTGCAAATCTCTCTACGATGAACCAGCCTCGTGCATAATAAGTGCCAGCGTGATTAATTAATAATATAATGAATGATGCAAACGCTAATTTAATAGCCCCAGAGAGAACTTGATCATATGTTACGATATAACTCAATATAAGCATGCTTCAGTTTTTTTTACAGTTTCACGTTGTATCCCGCATGTAGCAGGATAAGTAGGAGGAGCCTAGTGTTAAGACACTCCGCTCCCTACTTTCTGTCAATCTCTGGAGGCCTTGCGTGTCAGTAGCGGAATTCAACGCAGCGCTTTACCTCGACATCAGAGGGAAGAATTTAATTTTTTCGAGTGGGAATTGAACCCACAAACTTATACAAATACCTTTTACATGCACTGCCTGACTTAAGTAGGTTACCCTTATCATGCCATTTTTTTTATTTTTCTAAGATCAGTAGTTACGTCTATACGTTGTCTTTTAGCCACTCAGTAACGGACGAGTTTTATTTATGTAGATGAACGTAAGGGGATTTCAATTCCTGCTCGATTTTGGCAAGTTTTTGTGTGAAGCCGTTTGGCTCAGGCCACGTGATTTGAGGTTGTGAGAGCGATCCCTACTCAAGGAAATGTTTATTATTTATTCCAATGTAAAGACAGAGCAAAACGGCGAAAAAACTTGAATTAAGTTGGTTATTGAAGAACAGTGTCTTGACACGTAGTTCTTACTAAAAAATAAATGAAGAAAAATATTGAAGGGTTTTTAAAAATAGCAATAGTGATTTTGGAATTGCATATTTAAAGTCGAAAGAGGCCGGTCGTGGCGCAGCGGCACGAGGTGTGACTGCAAAACCGACTGGTTGTGGGTTCGATCCCCACTCGAGAAGATGAAATATTTACTTAAATTTATATTTCCATTTCTTCGCTCTGGTGTCGAGGTTAAGCGCGGCGTTGAGTTCTGCCACTCAACACGCAATGCCTCCAGAATTCGGCAGAAAGTGGGGAACGGAGTGTCTTAACACTGGGTTCCCTCTGCCTACCCTGCTGTGTGCAGGTTATAGCGTGAAGCTAAAAAAAAAAAAATATTTAAAGTCTCAAAATGAAATTTATGGCAAGACAAACTATTATACAGAGTGTTTTTGTCAGCGCCATTTTAAATGAAACCACAATTTTAAAGTCTCTACAAAAGCCCAATACAATAAAGAAAAAACTTTTTTTTCCCAAAAGTTATGAAGTGATTTTAAACAAAATAAATAATAAAATTATCGTTGTATAATAAGACGCCATTTATTAAGAAAGACGCACGCAGACCTATCAAAGGGAAACCACCGCATACACCTCATTCTGGAATCGTAGGTATTGGCGGCAAAGTTCAAAGTTGTTTAACCGTTTAATAAGTACTATTTTTTTAGCAGTATGTGTTTACGTATGTGTTTATTGGTATCTATGCGTACTTGCGTCACATGAAATACAGATATGGATAAACATCGTGAAATGAAAAACAAATCCCAAGTCTAAGCTGTTGAGGTATTTTAATTAATTTCTTTAGGTATAACCCATACCGTTTTTCATTTCATTAAAATATTTTACCCTATATGCTGTTCCCATAAAAGGAGAGCTGACGCTTCCATTCCGTATATTAAAATGTAAACAAATATCCCAGATTTATTTATTGTAGCCCTTCATTTAAAGTATAGTAAGAAGAAAATAAACTAAGTACTTTTACCATCTCATAGTAGTCTACGTAACCCCATTTCTCTAGTACTTTATTTGCTGAAGTTACTTTGTGCGCATATTTGTTTTTATTTAATTTATGATGCAAGAGTTAAGGAATTAAATGTATACACTTCTTTAAAAAAAATCTAAATGTTCAAAAGTCAAGGCAGCGTTTAGAGCCAAACCACGTGCATCTACTTTTGACCCTTCAGCTTCAGCTCACGCTTTATCTTACATATAGCAGGGTAGGAAAAAAAGAACTTAGTCTTTAACGTTTTCGAGGCGAGAGGTCATCGGGGCACAGTGGGACAGTGTATGACTGTAAACAGATTGGTTATGGGTTCGATTCGGAAAAGACCAATACTGCATTAATATTTTTAATCTATTTCGCAAAAAAAAACGAAACACAGTTACTGTTATTTTTTCTAATATCATGTATAAAGCAAAAGGTAAAACAATCAAAAATAAGAAGAGCAACATGCAAATATTTGTTAAGAACACCAATTTCTTAGAAAAACTTTTATTTTACGTACAAACTTATCGTCAATTTACTTAAAGTTATAAAATAGTGTATCGAATATGAGAGTAAAAATATAAATTTTAAACTTTTTAGCATCGAATATACTAATATTTTTAATAAACTTTATACCCGCCAGCTTCTTTTACTTGGTTAACCTGTCCCACCTCTTTATTAAATACTAGCGACCCGCTTGCGGCTTCGCCCGCTTAAACCACAGAATTTCGTATTATTTCGTATGCAGATGATACCACTGTGCTTGTTCACGGTACCAGTTGGGCCGAGACACGCGAGCACAGTGAGAAAGCCTTAGCCATCGTAATGAACTGGTTGTCTTGTCACAGGCTGACCTTAAACGTGGATAAAACCCAATTTCTAACTTTAGGCCCGAAACGCTCGTTACCACTCAATACTTTCAGTATAATTGCTCATAGATGCCACCACGAATTACGTCTAACCTGCCACTGCAATAATATTACTAGAACTTCCACTATAAAATACCTTGGAGTTATTATAGATGAGAATATCACCTGGAAGAATCATGTACTAGCTTTAAGTGCCCGTGTTCGAAAAGTAGTATACATTTTCAAGCAACTAAGATCTGGCGCTAGTATTGAAATTGCCAAGATGGTTTATTTCGCACTTGTCCAATCGATTCTTACTTACTGCATACCAGCTTGGGGCGGTACACATAAATCCATCCTACTTCCACTAGAAAAAGCACAGAGATGTATACTTAAGGTTATGACATCTAAACCTACTCGTTTTCCAACTGCCGAACTATACGCCATCTGTAAAGTTTTGACTGTCCGTCAATTATTTGTTCTTCGCTCTATTTTACGGAGACATAGATTCACCCCTTTTGATCCGGAGACTATTTGCAGAAAACGCAGAGTTGATAAGATTTGCTTGATAGAGTTACGACGCAAAGTCTCTTCAAATCGCCAATTTTATTACCTAAG
>JAAIXJ010000249.1:33903-65229 GCA_013403705.1 Heliconius hermathena
TTTTTTTTCAAATATAAATATCTTTAAAACTTTAAGTACATTATTTTTTGATAGAGTGTAGCGGTAACCTTTCCAAACTATATTTTTTTATGCACAGCGCCATCTATTTAAGATTTAAAATTAAGGACAGTTTAAAAATGCTGTTTTTATGTTAAATTTCACCTAATATAAAATTATATAATATTAACCGAAAACGATTTTGTGCTAAAGTATTAAAATGATTAATATTCCTCCCGTCGTAATTAGTCTTTAACTCTACAGAGTGTTTTTTGCGTTATCAAAATTCGTCAGTACCTACTATTTGTTGTCAATAGATAGCGTTACGTGTATGAAAGAGAGTATCAAGATTCGTTAGTACCTACTATTTCTTGTCAATAGATAGCGTTACGTGTATAAATGAGAGTATCAACATTCGTTAGTACCTACTATTTGTTGTCAATACATAGCGTTACTTGTATCGATTTTTTACTATCTCAAATATAAACTTCTTGAAAACTTAAATACTTATATCTTTTGATAGAGTGAAGTGATTACAATGATATAAACACTAAAAGTTACTTTGATATACTTGTAATTTTTATGTATAAAAGTTGCTTAAATTTATTGTGTACTTTTTACGTGATACCTGTTGACATAAACAGATAAACAGACAAACAGACAAAAATTCCAAAAATGTTGGAAATGGATTCTGTTAATTATCCTTTAACACCCTGGCTATTTTTTTTAAATATTTTCAATGTACAGAAACGACTTTTCTACAGATTTATTATAAGTATAGATTTCCTGTTTTGTAACGAAAGGAAAACCATTTCATGTTTACTTTGAAAAAACACTTTGTTGATTTTTTTTAAATTAAAAGAATGTAAATTAAGATCAAAATATTTAATTATTTCAATTGATTTTTACAAGAATTTTTGAGTCGTCATTACCAACACTTAATTATTACTTATTTAAAAAAATATAAAAATTGAGACGCCTCCCGAGAAGCGGCAATTCAAATTTCGCTTAAATCCACAAAGATTTTTCTTTTTTAAGTATGAAATAACATTGTTAAAAATATAATTTCAACATATTTACATACATATAAGCCTAACTGTGCATATATAAATAGTCAATTTTAAAGTCAAGTAAGTTCTAAACATCACAACATTGTTGTTCGTTTGTTGCGGTAACTCGACACTTACCAGCAGGCGCACATCCTGTTCATCTCGTCACTTCATTTACATATTATACAAACTTATAACCCAAGACAAAGGAAACATAATATGAATGTACATGAAAAATATTAAAATGTCAATAAGTAAACATCTTTTCTAGATAGGGGTATGCTTTTTTTGCTTTTTTAGCTTCACGCTGTATCCCGCACATAGCGGAGTAGGCAGTGGGAATTTAGGAACCTAGTGTTAAAACGGTCTAGAATGAAAATATTAGATATTTCTTTTCCTTGACTTGAAATCGAACCTATAACATGTCGCGTTGTCACGCTTGTGCGCTTGCACGATATCTGGCCTCCAGCATCAGTATGCTTAAAATTTAAACAACAATAAATACATCAATAAATTTATATTTCCATTTCTTCGCTCTGGTGTCGAGGCTAAGCGCGGCGTTGAGTTCTGCTACTCAACACGCAATGCCTCCAGAATTGGGCAGAAAGTGGGGAACGGAGTGTCTTAACACTAGGTTCCCTCTGCCACCGCCGCATTTCGCGGAAGACTATTGTCCCCGCGTCTCTCGGCCAGTGGCGGTCGAGGAGGAGCACCGTGAGGTTTTAGTGGGTATTCGGGCGGCCTAGATCTGCCAGTCCGCGAGCCCCACATAACCCGCTCGAGTCCCCACTCGGGCCGGTATCCGTAACAGGATTTCCTCACGTTAAAAAAAAACTGCCTACCTACCCTGCTGTGTGTGGGATACTGCGTGAAGCGGATTTTAATAAATAGATCGATTTGACTCCTCAGCAATGAGTACTTTAGTTTGGATTTCTCTGCCACCAGAGTTGTAAAACATCAGAGATATATATACTGACAGTAACTGACTCTTGTTATCCACTTGTATAGCCATTGGAATTAAGTAATACTTATATACAATAATATTTATAGAAAAATCCTTTTTTAAAAACAAGCTTTCTAGGTAATGTCTTCTTAGTGGATTTTACAAATCAAGAAACTACATTTGATACCCATATGGGTGGGGTGTCCAAAAATTTGTAATTTGCCATTTTGTTGCTTATATGTAATTTTATTGTCATCAGAAATGAAGTCGTGTTTCAAATTTCAGCTCAATCGGACACCGGGAAGTGGTTCTAATTGAGTTTGCAAGAGTTCCTATATATACTACGCACTATCACAGCAAATACAAGCTCTTTTTTTCAAGGCAATTTCAAGATTTCAGATATGAAAATGTAATAAATTACTATTTTTATAACATCACTTCTAACTTAAGTAAATCCTTAATAAATATGAAATAAATATTTATCCTTCTTCATATTGTATACAAATACATATGTTTTTATTGAAATATTCAGGCAAGCCGGCATTCTACTATTTTACTGGCTCGAGAGCGCGTCAGCTGCACTGCCTATGTAGAGGCTCTCGTATCCACAATGTCACAAACATGTGAATTATATAATATAAACTCCTTACTCTGTACATATTATAAAACAATGCTTATTTTGGAGGATACTAAAATATTTTTTTAACAAAAGGAAGAAAAAATAATTATATTAAGTTAAGGTTCAGTTTTGTTTAAATCTTAAGTGAACAACCAACTAATCGTATCTAAACGCCGTGAGCAACGCTGCTTATATTAATTTTTGTGATTTTGAATGATTAAAAATTGATTATAATTTTAATGCGGCTTACGCATATACCACACCAGGCTTAATGTTTCATTGTTTTTAGAAACACGCCTAATATGTTTAATTGTTTATTTATTTACATATATAATTTGGAATTTTTTTTTGAAAACAAGGAAAATATAAACAAAGCCCATACTATAAACAAAGTTAGTTACACTCTCGTAATCATCCTCAAACAACATGTCCAGCTGACACCATACTTATAATATATTGACCATTTATAAGGTTAACTTAAATACATTTAAATGTCTTTAAATCGAACGATTAAAAATGTTATATTGTATCTTATGTTGTATTGTTTAGTATATTATATTGTAATGTTGATGATGTTTTATTTTATTTTAGGTCTCCAACAGCAACTGGAGCACTAAAATAAAAAAAAACAATAAACAGAAAGAACCCCGACTTGGATAGAAACGGAGTGTCTCAACACTAGGTTGCTGTAATTGGGATTGCTTACTCTGCTATATGTGACATAAAACGTGAAGTAGAAAAAAAATAAAGTAACTTAGTAAATATAATAAGAAAAAAACAAAAAGAATAGATAAACAAACAGATCAATATCACTTCTTTAATTAAATAATAAAACTTATATTAATTTAATTAAATCATGTTACTTAATACTAATTGGCTGACAAAAGGTAATAAATAACATTACTTATGTTCATTTACGTTTTGTTCGTAATAAAGTTTAACGAACGTTTTGCTTTCCGTTCACTATTATGAAATATTTACAAAAGTAACATTCAATACTTATTCTCACTAAAATACTATTCTATTCTTATAATATCTCATCAAAATCATATATAAATATGTGAAACAAGAGCCAAGTTAAATGTTAAAAAGTGAATGTTCTCGGTAAAAGAATAGGAGATCTACATAATATATCAGTACCGAGTTCTCCAATTTCTCTCTCGACAATATTATATTTGCGAGATAGTGTATTTCATGCTTGTACTGGACTAATAGGTTCACATTCAAAATTTTGGTTTTTGAAAAAAAGTGACCAAGTGACACTTGGTCGCATTAGCTCTTAAAGGTTCATTATTTGCAAGAATAGATTACCTAATCAAATATTTAAGTTTTTTTTTATTTCATAGTTACTAAAATATATTTTAAAAATAGCTATATTGGCGACACACATTTTACAACTTTGCATTTTGGAGTCCTGGCAGTTTCGTATTATAATAAAATGACTGTGACATGCGGACAGATGTGGAGAGACAAACAGAGAGAACCGAAAAAAAATATACAAAACTACTAGTCGAAATGAACTCAACTTATACATATATCAATAAAATAATAAGACATCCAAATTAAATTGCCAATGAAATTTCGTACTTCACTTATTATCTATATGACAAACAATTTATTAACAAGTGAAGGCGTGCTATTAGTAAGTGCCTATAACTTAGTTAGCGTAGAGGTTGCAGTTCTTGTGGGGTGCGAAGTCGGGTAACCTCCTCGTATGTGTGCTTGCTGCTGGCCCTCTTCGAATGCGCTTGTCATTCGGGGGGACGAGCAGTGTAGTGTACCGGTGCACCCTGGGCGGCGAGTAATTATTGCCCTCAGGATTTTTCCTTGGGTAATGATTTCTCGGTGACGAATAATCCGACGCGATGGCATTCTTCCACGTGTTCCTCTGACCAGCAGAGGACACAGTGTGAGGAAGTTGGAGGGCGTGCGTGGTGTGTATTTATCCTCGCAGGTGCAGTAATGTGCCAGCGCCGAGAATATCGGAACTCCACTCGTGGTTGCGGTCATGTCTCGTAATCATGAGTGGAACCGAGGGCCTTGCCTTTACCGGCCGGGCTGCGAGGAAGAAAACCTCTATAAAAAATTACCCCAACCCAAATGGCGACGCAGCGCGAGGGGTGCGTGGCTGATGGGAAGATCAATCGCTACTGCTTCCCGCCAGGGTACCGGCCGACACCCGTGGCGTAACGTAGGCTTATCCAAGTACAGGGGGCACTGCTTGGATGGACGATTTTCCCCCATACTCGTGGGATCAAGATGGAGAATTTAAATTTAAAGAACAAAAATGATGATATGAGTGATGAAGTACAACGGTTGCGAGAGGAGAACCGCCGTCTTGGAGAGGTGGTGGGAAAACTTCGCGAAGAGTTAAGTTGCTATCGCAAAGACATGCAGAGTCTAAGAGCGTCACTTGCGGCCTCTAATAAAGTGCTCAGCTTGACCCATCGCCGGCTATTAGTGAAGGGATCGTTGAGCAGTTGAAAAGGTCTATAATCTCTTCTATAAAGACTATGATTGACGCCCGTTTTGCCGGTATTGAAGAACATCTTCTGCCGGCAAGGAGCATGCGTCCGCCTCTGGCTGTAGATGTAACGAGGACCTCTTGTGAGAGACCGGTAAAGGTAGCTCCTCCAGTGAATTCGAAGACAGCAGAAATGGAGGACATGACTAGACGCAGACCGAATCGTAAAAAGGTAGCTTGCGCTCAAACCGTGGTAGTAAAGGAGAGTAGAGCACAAGCGGCGCGCATAGAGCTACCCTCTGCGACTTCCAATACAGCAGGAGAAGAAGATGGAACTTGGGTCACAGTTGTAAAGAGAGGGAAAAAGAAGAACAATTCCACGGCTCCCAAGAGGCCACAACGACCTAAGCCCAAACTGGCTAAACAACCTCCTACTAAGGCGGTTATAGTCTCCCTAACGCCGGAAGCTGTAAGTAAGGGTGTGTCTTATGCTCAGGTTCTACAGTGTGCGCAACAGAGTGTGGATCTAGTGCAACTGGGTATTTCCGAGAGCCTGGCTATACGCCAATCAATTTCGGGTGCCCGCCTGCTAGAGCTATCCACTGTGCATTCTTCGGAGCAGGCGGACAAACTCGCGGATCGCTTACGAGTAGTATTAGAGGGAGTGGCTGTCATCACTAGACCCCACAAGAATTGCACCCTGAAGTTAGTGGGCCTTGATGACTCGGTCACTAAGGACAAGGTAGCAAATGCTGTGGTTAGTGCAAGTGGCTGTGCTGCCGATGCTATGACGGTATCAGAAGTGACCCTAGGGCCTAGAAGAATGATGTCGGCAATAGTACGATGTCCATGTGAAGCAGGTAAGGTCACTGTGGAGAAAGGTCGTCTATTAGTTGGATAGAGTTCGCCAGCTCTCCTATTGCATCCAATGTTTCACGCTGGAGAGTGGAAAAAGAAGTGGAGACCTTGTCGGACCATCTTTATATCAGGTTCGAGGTTTCCACTCAGTCGGTGTCAATGGTTCACCCGAGAGGCCCATCTCGCAGGTTTTCGAGGTGGATTTTGACCCAGCTTAATATTGAGCTGGTCAAGGAGGCAGCCATTGTGGCAAACTGGTGCACCCAAGGTAGATCGTTGGGTGCAAGTGTCAGCGTTGAAGAGCGAGCAAGTCGAATGCGCGACGATCTAACAAAGTTGTGCGACGCGTCAATGCCGAGAGCTCGGCGACGGCGACGATGCCGCCAAGTATATTGGTGGACAAAGCAGTTAACCGAGCTGCGAAAGTCTTGTAATCGGGCTCGACGGGTATACACAAGGTGTAGAAGGCGAAATGGCCTTGATCCTATACTCGAGTATAAGCTGCGGAGTGCCTACAAAGAGAATAAAAAAGGCTCTTCAGCTCGCCATTAGGTTGGCAAACGATCAGGGCCGCCAGGAGCTTCTAGTAAGCCTAAACAGGGATCCTTGGGGTCGCCCTTACCTTGCTGCCAGGAACAAACTTCGTGTGCAGTCCGCTCCAATGATAGAAACCCTGTCGACGGATTTCGTGTTGCGTCTCGTGACCGAATTGTTTCCGGAGTCGCCTAGACATGTTCTGCCCTTGTAGGGCCCCTTCCTCAGTGCAAGAGGAAGAGTTAGTAGTTAGTAGTAGGGCCAAGAAGACGGCTCCGGGACCAGACGGTATTCCAGGAAGGGTTTTAAGTATCGCCCTGGAATACCTAAGCAGTGAACTTCGGGAACTTTTTGATCAGTGCCTTGTAACTGGACAGTTTCCAAATATTTGGAAGGAAGGAGGTTTGTGCCTGCTACGCAAGGAGGGTCGTCCTCTGGACTCTCCTATAGCATACAAGCCAATAGTGCTGCTGAATGAGACGGGTAAACTTTTGGAAAAGATCATTGCTTCCCGTCTTATTCAGCACCTAGAGGAGGTAGGGCCGGGTCTCTCAGAGGCTCAGTTCGGGCTTAGGGCTAATCGGTCAACCATTGACGCCCTGAACGCCCTGAAGGCTCGGTCGTTGGCCGCGACATCAACAGAGATGTTCTTCTTACAAAAAAAAGAGGTCGCAGTTCTCGCCCCGTAACCTCATACTATACTGTACTCTATCATCCTTCTCCTTGCCTGCCTTTCTATTGTAGAACCAACTGGGATATTAAAGATATTCTGAAAATTATATATTTTTATTGCCATGTCGTCTTTTAAATAATACAAAATCATTATTTCTTTTAATTTTTCTCCGCCTATTAAAATTTTATTTTATATTATTTACTTCATTCTTTGGCGTACGTGATTGATGACCTAGGCAGCCAGGACTGATCGGTGGGTGTATGGACGTAGGAATTGGCGGGTGGTCTGTTCCTACCCCAGAATAGTCTTGTTTATCTAACAAAATTCTCTTGAATATTACTAACAAAACATTAGTTCTGAGAAATTTAAAAAAACCTATACACTAACATATCTGTTCAAGATTGAAGTCCAGATCTTCTCAGAAAATATCTCTAAATATATTACATACAAAAACGTAAAATAAAAAAACCGAAATACAATTGCTAATATATTTGTTTAATATCACGTATTAAGCAAAAGGAAAAAACAAATATGAAGAGCAATATGCCAATATTTGTTATGAACACCATTTTCTCAAATAAAGTTTTATTTTACCTACAAACTTCGTTAATTTACCTAACGTAATAAAATAGTGTATCGAACATGGGAGTAAAATATAAATTACAAACTTTTTAGCATCAAATATACAATATTTAATAAAGTTTACACCCGCCAGCTTCTTTAACTCGGTTAACCTCTCTCAACTCTTTATTAAATATTTCCGGTTTTATAACCTGTATTTGGGCCAAAGGCAAACGATTTCATGTTTACTTTGAAAGAACACTTCGTTGAATATTTTTTAATTAAAAGGATGTAAATTAAGATCAAAGTGTTTCTTAATTTCAATTGATTTTTACAAAAACGTTCGAGTTGTTGTTGTCAAAATTATTCATTTGGTATATTAAATTTTGTTATGAGATAAGCTTGAAAATTATATTTAACTAAATTTATTCTTAAATTTTCTTTATACTAATATATGTATACAAAAATAATTACATATAAAAAATTAAGCGACAACATATATATCACAAAAAAGACTTCACTTATATTTTTCCCAAATTACATTTTGTTTGTAAGGTACAATTTTTTTTTCTTAACTGTTCATATATTTCTTCAAAAAATATACAGAAAATCCTGGAGATGCTAATAAACTGTATGTAATGCATAAGAATTTCTACGTGTTTATGAAAAACTATGACATACGCCCAGTATTAATAACCTATCTCCAACGTCAATCTTAGATTGTTTCATACATCTGTCCAATCTCTAGATTGGACAGATGTATGAAACAATCTAAGATTGACGTTGGAGATAGGTTATTAATATTGGGCGTTAGTGGTTAGAGTCTTTTGTTTCCAGAAAGCGTGAGTTCGAATCCTGCTACAATCAAATTATTATATGTTTTCTAGAAATAAAAAAATATATTTTTCTATTAAATATTAATATTTTTTAATTAATGTAAAACAACACCTTGAAAATGTTCAAAATAAATCGAAAATCCTTGGTGCACTTTCAAAGAATACAAAAAAAGTACAATGAAAATAAAAAAGTACATACATAATTTTAACGTATTTACATGCATATAAGCCTAGCTGTGCATATATAAACTTTCAATTTTCAAGTCAAGTAAATTCTAAACAACACGACATTGTTGTTCGTTTGTTGCGGTAACCCGACACTTACCAGCTGACGCTTCCTTTCCTGTTCATCTCGTCACTTCATTTACATATTATACAAACTTATAACCCAAGACAAAGGAAACTTAATATGAATGTACATGAAAAATATTACCTATAAATAAACACTTTACGTACGTATTTTTGCATTTATTTTGGACCTTGTGTTAACACACTCCGTTCCCATTAAAAAAACATCCGTTTCCTTCTTTCCGTCGAATTCTGGAGGCATTGCGTGTTGATTGGGGGAACTCAAAACCGCACCTTGCCTCGCTAACAGAGCGAGTTCAGCACAGCACAGCACTTCGTTTCTTCAAATAGTTTCGTTGGATGAGTGGAGAATTGAGTCACTAGGTCATTTGGATTTATCTACCATTCTGTAGAATAACAGAGAAATGTACGTACTTATAGTAGCTCAATCTTGCAGTACACTTGTATCGCGATTAAATATTGGTATTCTATTCTACACATCAAGATTATGTTTATAACCTCACTTGTAACTTAAGTAATTTCTTATTAAATGGGAAATAAATATTTTTGATTCTTTATATTGTATACCACACCGTATGTGTTTTTATTGAAATATTCAGGCAAGCCGGTATTCTACTATTTTACTGGCTCGAGAGCGCGTCAGCTGCACTGCCTATGTAGAGGCTCTCGTATCCACAATGCCACAAACATATGAATTATATAAACTCCTTACTCTCTACATATTATAAAACAATGCTTATTTTGGAGGATACTAAAATTATTTTATTTAAGAAAAAGATGAAAAAATAATCATATTAATTTTAGATTCGAATTTGTTTAAATCTTAAGTAAATAACGAACTGATTGTATCTAAACGCCGTGAGCAACGCTGCTTCATTTATTTTTTTTATTTTCAATGACTAAAAATTTATTATATTATAATTTCATACAACTGACGCATGTAGTATACCCGGCTTAATGTTTCATTTTATTTAGAAACACGCCTAATATGTTTAATTGGTTATTTATTTATATATTTTGGCATAAACAAAGTTAGCTACACTCTCGTAATCATGAAATCCTCACACAACATGATCAGCTGACACCATGCTTATAATATATTGACCTTATAAATGATAAGGTTAACTTAAATACATTTAAGTGTCTTTAAATCGAATGATTAAAAAAATATCTTTTTATAGTTTTGAACAGGTAGCCTATCCGCGACAAGATCTCTGTGTGTATTGTATTGTACAGTCCTATATTGTATTGTACAGTGTATTATATTGTAATGTTGATTTTATTTATTTTATTTTTATTATTTTTTATATTTATTTATTATTATTTATTTTATTTATTTTATTTTAGCTCTGCAGCAGCAACTGGAGCACTAAAATAAAAAAAAACAACAAACAGAATCCTGAGTTGGGTAGAAACGGAGTGTTTCAACACTAGGTTATTGTAATTGGGATTGCTTACTCTAAAATATAGTAACTTAGTAAAAAAAAACACAAAAGTTTAATTAAATAATAAAACTTATATTAATTTAATGAAATCATGTTATTTAATACTAATTGGCTAACAAAAGTTAATAAACAACATTACTCCACCGTTCATTTACTTTTCTCTTGTATAAAGTTTAACGAACATTCTAAGAAAGATATATTTGTTAAATACAAATATTTACTTGCTCTCTGTTCACTATTATGAAATATTTACAAAAATAACATTCAATACTTATTCTCACTAAAATACTATTCTATTCTTATAATATCCCATCAAAATCATATATAAATATGTGAAACAAGAGCCAATAGCCTTAATGTATAGTAAGAAGAAAGTAAACTATGTACTTTTACCATCTCATAGTTAGTCTACGTAACCCCATTTCTCTAGTACTTTATGTGCTTTGGAGTTACTTTGTGTGCATATTTTATTTTTTTATTTCATTTATGATGTAGGAGTTAAGGAATTAAATGCATACACTTCTTTAAAAAAAATCTAAATGTTCAAAAGTCAAGGCAGCATTTAGAGCCAAACCACGTGCATCTACTTTTGACNCGTATAAAAATTTGAACGCAGCGGGACTCGAACCCGCGCCTCCTGGAAACCGACCAGGCGCTCTGACCACTAAGCCATGCGTTCTCGCCAAGCTACGTCGAAATTTTTATACGCTTGTTACAACTTATTTATGTTGTTAGCATCTCTGTAGGGAGATTTTTACAAATTTCCGCTACCCAAAGATAATTACTAAGAATTATCGTTTGGCAAGAGAGAACTATTTTTTTAAATATTTTTAAACATTTTTAAAGTGTTATTCCACACTTAGGAAAGAAAAATACTTATTTAGAAATTTATTTTATTTACTTCATTCATTGGCGTACGTGATTGATGACCTAGGCAGCCAGGACTGATCAGCGAGGTGTATGGGCGCAGGAACTGCAGGGTGGTCCATGCTTACCCCAGAACAATCTTGTTTATCTAACAAAATTCGCTTGAATATTAAAAACTAACAAAAATTGTCCTGAGAAATTTAACAAAACCTTTACACTAATCTATCTGTTCAAAGTAAGAGTCGAGGCCTTTTCAGAAAATATCTCTAAATAAGCCCAATTAGCCCAAAAAGCCCAACACGAGGCCTATTTCCAGCAGTAAATATGACTATAATGAATAAATGTACGTGATTTGGTTTTTAAACCTGTACATCCATCGACTTCCATACTAAAATATAATTTAGATCAATCCTCTATCTATAGTCAACGTAGTAAGCTTAAAATACGGTAAAGGCATCTTCAATTTTGTTAATGAAGAGGTCAAAGTTCTCGTCTCATAACCACATTATTAAGGAAACTCGATACACCTCGCTCAGCGTGCCATGTCATCTCAAGTTAGTGTTAAACTGTCTTATACTTCGATGAAATAGTTTATGAAATTTACCAAAATATTTGTTAGTTGTTAAAACCGTTTTGGGACAGTGGAACAGCGTGTGGCGTTTAGTCGTGGGTTCGATTTCCATTCAGACAGCTCCACTCTGGTAATAATAAATTGTGTAGCTTGGTTTCGCCATTTAAGAACTAATGTCTCGAATTCGAGCGCAACAGCGGTGAAATAGATTGTTTTAACACTAGAGACTTCCCTATCATCTTATTTGGAATAAAGCGTGTAGTTGAACAGCCATCCGTTTCAGAGTCCTTATGTGCAGATGTAATGCGGAATCCATATCCCGTAAAAGCTTTAGTCTCATAATTTATCAAAAAGACCAAACACGACAAACAGGTAAATATTTCAACTATTTTTACATCTTTTTTAACATTTTTAAAGTGTTATTCCACAGTTAGAAAAGAAAAATACTTTTTTAGAAAACGTATAAAAAATGCTAACAATATAAATAAGTTGTAACAAGCGTATAAAAATGTCGACGTAGCTTGATGAGAACGTATGGCTTAGTGGTCCGAGGCGTGGGTTCGAGTCCCGCTACGTTCAAATTTTTATACGTTTTGTAAATAAGTATTTTTACATCGCCATGTGTGTTCTGAACTGGTTCATAGTAGCTTGAGAGAATTTTTATTTTATTTTTAGGTATACAAAATTTATATTTGAATCAGCTTCACACTGTATCCCGCATATAGCAGGGTAGGCAGAGGGAACGTAATGTTAAGATTTTTCGGGTCATTGTGTGTTAAGTGACGGGACTCGATGCTGGGCCTTAGTACCAAAGCGGAGAAATGAAGATATTAATAAATAATAATTAATTACTTCGAATGGGCATCAACCCACAAACGTCGCCTTACAGTCACACCCTGCACCACAACGGGCTGACAATTTATAAATTATTTTTATTCCTTATGGAAACAGATGTTAACGAAATGTTAATGTTATAAATCGTTAACATCAGTTTTGGGACTGGGGCTGTGGGAATGTAATCCAAAACTTCTGTCTTTCAACTCGAGTCTATTAGCACGCATAATAAACAAATATTTTTTTTATTATACTATTATTACTAGTTTATACCAGTGGCCAGTCGTTGCGCAATGGCCCAAGTGTGTCTGTAAACCCGACTGGATGTGGATTCGATCCTATCTCGAGGAAATAAATAAGATATTCATTTAAATTTACATTTTCATTTCTATCTCTCTCTCTCTCTCTCTCTATGGTGTTAAGTTTCGCCAATGCCTCAAGAATTTATAGAAAAATAAGGAACGGAGTGTCTCATCATGTATTTTGTTAGTCTTTAAAAATAACATAAATCTTTCATAATTATCAATGTGATATAATATACGAGTATGTAATATATGATTCTCATACAGAACCAAACCATTACATTATTCATAAAGGATGAATGCTAATTGAAATCGAGATAATATAAGACATTGTAATTTATTATTATACATTGTAGAATCGCTGTTTCTAATAAAAATGATTTATATGTCACAATTTTCATTTAAATCAAGCATCAGTACCTGAAATTTCAATAATTATATAATAAAAAATGTTTTTTATATTAGGAATATTTTTTTTATTTTCTATATAATATGAAGATATTAGAGGCCAGACGTCGCGCAGGGGCACAAAGTGTGACTGTAAAACTGACTAGTTGTGGGTTCAATCCCCACTCGAGGAGATGAAATATTTACTTAAGTTTATATTTCCGTTTGTTCGATCTGATGTCGAGGACAAGCGCGGCGTTGAGTTCTGCCACTCAACACGCAATGCCTCCAGATTCGGCAGAAGGTAGGGAACGAAGTGTCTTAACACTAGGTTCCCTCTGCCTACCCTGCAGTGTGCGGGATACAGCGTGGAGCTTAAAAAAAAAGATATTATTGAGGCAATCGTGGAGACTGCAAACGCGTTTGGATTTGAAATCCACACGGGGAATGAATCATTTTTATTGTTATGCATTTTGTCTTCATCAGTTCGAAACGAAAACATTTTTTTATTTTATTTTATTTTAGCTTCACGCTGTATCCCGAACACAGCAGGGATACAGAGTGAAGCATTTATTAACATGTAAAGTTAATATTTTTTCCCAAATAGAAAATTAAATCTTTTCTCATTATTGTAATAATTTTCTACTTTATATTGCTTTGATAGTTATTTCTTTATATTTTTTTGTTTTACTATTATAAGTAATTTGTCCCCTTTTTAACAAAGTAAATAACTACTCAAAGTAGTTTCGTTTAAAATTAATTTTCTCACATAATTATTCTTTTAAGTGAACCTTACTAGGAATTAATTATAATAAATCAGTTTTACGCTGTATCGCGCACACAGCTGTAGTGTAGGCTGAGGGAACCTAGTGTTAAGACGCTCCGTTCCCCACTTACCGCCGGCATTTTGGTGGCATTTCGTGTTGAGTGGCAGAACTCTACGCCGCGCTAAAGCTCGTGTCGAGGTAAACCCCACACACCAGATCGAAGAAATGAAAATATAAATTGAAGTAAATTCTTTTATTTCTTCGAGTGAGAATCGAACCCAAAACCAGTCTCGTTTACAGTGACAGTTTGTGCCCCTGCGGCACGTCTGACCTCGATTTATATTACTTTAGAGAAATTCGCGAAATTTACTAAGTAAATAGAAATATGTATGAAGAAATTAAATTTTATAGTTGGAAATTCACATTCTGACGACCGGACTGCCAAAACGGCCTTTGAAATAATTCTGAAATGGCGTCCACTTCTAATGTAGTCGGACCATCTTGGCCATGTATGTAGGTTGAGCTTATAAAAGATTTTTGTTATATTTAACTGTACAAAATATATTGCTAGAAGCTTCGAATAAATCATTATCATCAGATTTTTAAAAAAAATGCGTTTTAATGCGTAAAAAGATAAAATATATAAATAAATTATGGCAAGTATGGTAATATTTATAAAATATTTTCATTTTCTCGAAAAATTTATGACCTAGCTCCATTTGTCTATTTTGTAACATCGTCGAAGATGCATGGGAAAAGACAAAAAATTCAAAGTTTTCATATATATGAAAGAGATGTTTCTAGATTCTTTTTGCCTATTCAAAAATAGAGTAAAGCAAAAGAACATGGCCTAACGATAATTGGGAACGGAAGTGTTAATGGGGAAAGGAGTACCTTTCTCCATTAACACTTCCGTTCCCAATTTCCCCCGAAGTGTTGCGTGTTGAGTTGCTGAACTCAACGCTTCGCTTTGCCTCGTTACCAAATTGAGAAAATGCAAAATATTAAATATTTCATACCCCCGAGTGCGAATCGAACTCACAACCGTCGCGTCACAATCGCACGCTTGTGCCACTGCGCCACGACGGCCGCATAAATCTAGATGACATTAATATTTCAAGATGCAACTTAAAACGTAATATTTCCACCTTCCAAGACCTATTTAAACGTCACCATGTATAAAGTCAGAGGTAAATCAGCATCTGCAGTCACGTCGCGCTATCAAACTAGTACTAGTCCAGGCTTTGAACGATTTGGACCTGAATATATTATACTTTAGCTGAACACAGAAAAGAGATTCCCAAATCGCCCTCTTTCATTTTAAATGTGTGCTTTTGAGATTTGAGAAGGCATGTATGTAATATCATATTTTATGTTAGAGCTCTTTGATGCTGTAGTTAGATAGAATATTTACGTTTTAGCTATTAAAGGGAATGTTGTAGGTTCAAATTATTTATGAATTAGTTTCTAATTGTGCTCATGCATGTGTTTACATGTGTATGTGTATGCGTATGTATGTGTATGTATATGTATGTGTCTTTTTATCAAAAACAAAAAATATAATAGTTGTTTAATATTTTCATTTCCGCGCCTTGGTAACGAGGCAGAGCAAAGTGTTGAGTTCCGCCACTCAACACATTCTTGAGGCATTTTGCCTCAAAAATGTGTGGCTAGGCAGAGAGAACCAAAAAAAAATCTTGTAATAATTTAGAGTCAGCGGGCTTGGTGGCGGAACTCAACGCAGAGCTTTGTATACCAAAACCAGGAAATCAATGACTCTGTCCTACTTCGTCACAACAACCTTGGTTTGCCGTACCTGCTAAGTACCATCGCTCAAGCACGATAAAGCGCGGCGCTGAGATCCGCAACTCAACACGCGATGCCTCAAGAGTTCAATGTAAAGTGGGTAACGGAAGTATCTTAATGGGAAACGGCGTGTCTTATTACTAGATACCCAGGTTCCCTCTGGCTACCCTGCTATGTGCAGGATGAACGTGAAGCTAGATACCTTCGTGACAATTCTTGTAGGTTTAATCTCATCTCGAAATAATCTTAGTTTTTAAATTATTTTAATTTCACCAGTCTAAGAAAATAGGGTGCAATGTCTGGTACTATCACCTAATATCCTATTTATGAAGAAAATACACATTGCTTAAGTGCTTTTATAGGGCCGAAAGAAAAGAATAAAGTTCTTTTATTATTCTTTCCATGTCCATATTCGTCTACGCATTAGAAAATTAGGAATATATGTATTTTTTCTATAAGTTTATATTTTACATTAATTAAATCAGCTTCACTCTGTATTCCTCGCACAGCAGGATAATTGAGGGAACCTAGTGTAGTATAGTTCCCCTGAGCCACGTCTGGCCTCACAATTTCAATAACTACGCATTTAACTTCCACTTTCATAATTTAAAAGTTATTATTACCTGCTGTTCAAAACACACTTTATTTGTATAATAACCAATTGTTTTACATACATCGCTTCGCTTCGCTCGCAAAGCGAATCCACTGCAAATTGAACAAAGACGGTTTTGTGTATTGTTCTCCCATAATAAGCCCGCATAATGTAAGCTTATTGTTAATCGTGTCAAAAATACTATACGCTATACAATTTAAAGTTAATTTGATACATTTTTATTCGTATAGTGGTTTTGAATATAATTTTGTTTGTTTACAAAATTGTTTTGAAATGTTATTTCAGTAATAATAATATTATAGTTATTTCTTTAATTTATTAGCTTCACGCTGCATCCCGTATTTTGCAAAATAGGCGTAGGAGCTTAGTGTTAAGACACTCTGCTTCCCACTTCCCGCTGATGTCTGGAGACATTATGGTCGAAAATCGGCGGAAATCCACGCCGCGCTTTACCTCGATACGACAGCGAAGAAATTATACATCAACATATTAAGTATTTCATTTTCTCGAGTGAGAATCGAACCCATAACCTGTTGCGTTTACAGTCACATGCTTGTGCCCTTGCGCCACGACTGGCTTCAAAACATCTAAATCGTTAAAGTTGCGAATGAGTTCACACTAGATATATTTAAATTTTTCTACTGCTTTTCTACTGCTTATGCTTATCAATAATTATATTTTTTTTAGCTTTACACTGTATGTAACATGAAAGGCACAAAAAATCTAATGTAGGGTCACTCTATCCCCCATTTTCCACCCCAGGTTCGAGACATTACGTGTTAAGCCACGCCTTGTCTTGCTGCAAGAAATGAAAATAATTTATTTCCCCGGGTGAGAGTCGAATCTACAACCTTTGCGCTTTTGTTTGTAACGCAATTGTAGCAAAAAAATGTACTAAGAAATTTAAAAAAAACCATGATAACACATAAACATAATTTAAAAACACTTCAAGCTCAAAGGGGCGAATAGAAAAACAAAATAAACTTACACAAAAGGAACACAACAAAGAAAACGTATTGCAAGTACAAAAACCAAAAAAAAAAGCAAATATCAAACAAGGTTTTAATCTATCAAATTGGAGTTTAAAACGGAGGGAGCAAAAATTACTGTAAATATTTATCGTCCCACCCGGGGAGGCTTTTCATCGAGTTGTAAGACCATTTAAATAATGCTTAACAAAAAAGGCACAGCTCTTCAAACAACTGTCTTGATGAAGGCCATTCACTCCAGATTCCCTTAAATTTGTACATTATTAAACATCCCTTTTGTTCCCGAGTACCTCCATTTTTCTTTTAAAGTAACCATAAATGATTCAGCATACGTAATTAGGTTAACGATAACATTTTTGTTTTGAATGTTTTTTTAGACTGTGGTTTTGTTTCTTAAACATCTATCTAGGTTTAGAAATCGGTAAGGCTAATTTTAGTTTGGCACGAGCGTGCGACTGTAAGCACGACGGTTGTGGGTTCGAGTCCCACTCAGGTAAATTAAGTATTTTTTGGTTTCATTTATTCATTTTGGTAATGAGGCCAAACGCGACGTTACGTTTACTTCCACCACCACTTAACACGCAATGCCTCCAGAATTCGGTATACTCTGGGGAACCGAAGTGTCTTATTGGGAATGGAGCATAAGACATTCCGTCCCCATTAAGATTAGGTTCCTTCTGCCTACCCTACTATGTGAAAGATACAATATGAAACTGAAAAATCAAAACTTCATTCCCTGTACAAGCATTGAAAGTATTTTTAAATTATTTTGTAACACTATGAAGCAAAATGAAAACGACTGTATTTAAATACTACGTAGTCTTCACAAATACATTAAGTAAACCTTTAGATATGAGCAGAATGTAACAATTTTATAATTTAGTTCAAATAATACATTTTTATTAAGGCAGGTTAGTCTACTTACTTCAATATTTCATATATAAAATATGTACCTGTACGTAATGAATGATGAGCTCATCGTAGCGGAGTGGTACAATGAATGTCTGATTGTGATATGAAAATTGTGAATTGAAACTTAACGGTATTAATTTATTATGTTTTTCCACTTTAGAAACACAAAGCACGTCGTTGAGTTCCGCAATTTAGAAAGCAGTGTCTCGAATTCCAGTGGATGAGAACGAAGAAGAGAAGAGAACGAATTGTCTTGACTCAATCTTACCCCAGCTTTCCACCTCTATATGCAGGGAAAAATGGATGAGGCCTGATGGTGCAGCGGTACAGCTAATGACTGTAAACGCAACGGTTGTGAATTCGACACGTCTCTGGAAATGAATTATTCTCGTTTACTTACTCTAATAGGACAAAGCGTGGCTTTGTATTCCGCCACTTCGACTGTAATGTCTTTAAAATTATAATGAAAGGAGGGAATAGGTTAGGTCCCAATAGCTTCCCTCTGCCTACCCTACTATATACGGGATACAGCGTGAAACTATATTTCCAATAGCTTCCCTCTGCCTACCCTGCTATATACGGGATACAGCGTGAAACTATATTTCACAACAGGTTAAATCCAAATTAGAGACAACACATAACTCAACATTATCGATTATTTAATTAAAAATTCCGTTTACAATCAACAGCAAAAGCAATGCAAATACTACATTATGTAACGCGGCCTAATGAAGCGTAAATTGCCGTAAACTGTACACGAGTATGTATACATGCTAGTGTATTAAACAGTAATACGCAGAAATTAAACGGAGAAATTAACACTAAAGTGGTCTAATTCAATTTAAGTATCACTCCGCTTTACCTCGGTTGATTGGGTGTAAAATGTCGGTGTGCTATTTTAGATTCTAAAAGCTTTGAAATGTGAACATTTATGTCTGCTTGAGGTATTTACTAATATTATAGAGCTAAAGTTTACTTTTTTTTAGCTTCACGCTGTATCCCGCGTATAGTAGGGTAGGCAAACCGAATCTAGTGTTTAAAACCCTCCGCACCCCACTTTCCGCTGATTTTTTCGAGGCAATGTGTTATGAGAGGCGGAACTCAACGCCGCGCTTTGCTTCCACACCAGACCAGAGCTAAGAAATAAAAATATTAAATTTATCATTTCCTCGAGTGGAAATCGAACCTTCAACCTGTCGCATGTTTCCTGCACCACAAATGATTAGAAAACGAAAAACTACACTAGAACATCATTCGTTATAGGCAAAAAGAACTATAGAGAAAGTAACAAAGTCATTATTCCTCAAAGGTGATTGACGATACTGTGCACTATGTTACTGTACTGCCTTAACAGTGCCTGTGTTTAACAGTTTTCATTGAGTCATACATATTTCAATATGAATTCTTCTTCAAAATTAGTTTACATGCGAATATTTCACTTTTCGTTCACTTTTCAAAGGAAATATCAAAGAAAAAACATATAATAATATAATTTTTTTTTCAGCTTCACGCTGTATACTGTGGTATACAGCACAGCGCAGTATTGTAGGTGGAGTGAACCTAATGTTAGAGAGAGACACTCTGGTTTTCTCCGTATTTTTGAGTCTGGTGTAATACCGCCAGTATAATATACCAGAAAGATGAATTGAAAATATTACTAAATAATAGTTCATTCTCCTGAGCGAGACTCACAACCGTCGCGTTTACACTCAGCTACATGTGCCCCTGCGCCAGTCCAATTTGCTCATATTTTAACCGCCAATATCAAACATTTACAAGTATAATTATATTTGTATAAATAACACTTTTAGCCATCTCAATTCCCGTACAAGGAAACGGTTCCCATTAGTCACGATTTAATCCCATAGAGATTCAACATCAAATTAAGGGCACTAAAAGAAAATAAATTAGACGCTGTCATAAATATGGAACGGCAGCGGCAAGTAGCGAGCGAGTCTCTCAAACACATTATAAGCTTACGTGATTTACTATCCGCAATAAATATCTCCATCCCGTCCATTTCGTAACAAAATTCATATAATTCATACTAACAAAGACGTCGCCCTAGTACTCAAATTGTTCGAGGATATCCGCCTTTCCCCGGTTTCTAACACAATATACGTAAACCATAATATGTATTTTCGACTTTATCGTTATTACCCGACTATCAATAAATTTATTCAGCCAGAGGGTTTCTTTTATCTTTTTCTTTCTATGATAGATACGTTCTAGTACAATTTTCCGTGGTTATCCCATTTTACGTTTTGTTTATAACTTTGATATCTCATCTACGACGTTTTTATCTCGTGTATGAAAATTTACTTATTTTCTGTCTACTTTTATTATGTTTGTAAATCCGTTTTCGTTTTTATCGTATTGTTTTTGAAGACGGTGTCAAAAGTTGGAATTATTAATCTTTGGATGTTATGTTATAGTTACTATACATATTTAGAGCAAAAATTAAATGTCACTTCTTCCACTTTTGATTTATACAACGAAAATAAAATAATCTTAACAGAAGGATAACGTTGTTGAAATTATTTGGGTTAGGGCCTTTATTTTTATTTTTACCTTCACGAGGTGGGCAGAGGGAATCTGGGAATGTCGCGTTTACACCCACACGCTTGGGCTGTGCCACGAAGGTTTCTATAATAAATAATATGTTAAATTAACTTTAAAACTAACTGAATGATATGTCTATCTTATGACATCTCCATATCCAACTAGTAACTATATATATATATATATATAAATAAAATAAATCATCTTCACGCTGTATCCCGCAAACAGCAGGGTAGGCAGAGGGAACCTAGTGTTAAGACACTCCGTTCCCCAATTTCTACTGAATTCTGGAGGCATTGCGTGTTGAATGGCAGAACTCAACGCTGCGCTTTGCCTCGACACCAGAAATGAAAATATAAATTTAAATAAATATCTCCTCGAGTGGGGATCGAACCCACAACCAGTCGGTTTTACAGTCACACTTTGTGCCCCTGCGCCACGACTGGCCTCTATATGTATAGATATTCAAAAAATCTTTTGTAATAAACAGCTAAATATAGAGTGAATGATGAAATTACCAGTTACTTAAAAGACAACCTACAATGTATAATTGATGAGCTAAGATGTGACCTTTTTGACTGGTATTAAAATATCACAACGTCGTTGCGATATTGTTGCATAAGTATCTTAAATATAAATCACGATGTACGTGTAAGTATGTAGAAATTGTTGCTACTTTTATAGCTGATATATNATATCAGCGATAACATACAACAATATAGTAGCATATATATATATATATATATATATATATATATATATATATATATATATATATATATCTAGTCTATACTTCACTGTTATTCAAAAGGTTATCTACTAACGGTATATTTAAATTTAATTTGCCAGTATCATGCTAAAGGTTAATTTGTATCAAATAATTCAGGTGCAGGAGATTCCCAACAGATCACTGTGGTCGATCTGAACGTAGCATCGTTATAGTAGTAAAGTTAGTTAACAAATAGTTTAGGAGAAGACTTCGAAAAGATATTGTTTTAAATTTAAAATATATTCCCGTATTTAATTTATAAAAATAATCAGTTTCACGCTGTATCTCGCACTGTATCTCGTAAAAAGAGGGAACATAATGTTGAGTCACTCCGTTCCCAATTTTCCGCCGAATTATGGTGGATTTGCGTGTTGAGTGGCGGAACTCAACGCTCCGCTTTGCCTCAACACGAAAGCAAAAAAATTAAAATATAAATAAATTAAAATAAGTATTTAATTTCAACAAGTGGAGATCGAACCCATACATATGTTTGTCACCCACTTGTGCCCCTGCACCGCGACTGATCTGGCTAGTATATGGTTGGGAGTATTATACTGTAATAAATGATGAACCCATAAAAACACATAATAATTAAATGGATACCTTTTTAATTTCTTGGATTTTCTCCACCCATTAAGTAATATACACAAAATTTCTAAAAACGGTGAAGAATCAGAGAGCCCTTTCAAATTAAATGATAATGTAGAGATAACAAAAATAATTCAGTTTTTTTAAACATTTTTAAAGTGTTATTCCACACTTAGGAACGAAAAATGCTTATTTAGAAAATGTATACAAATTTGAACGTAACGGGACTCGAAGGACTAGGAGGCGCGGATTCGAGTCCCGCTACGTTCAAATTTTTATACGTTTTCTAAATAAATATTAAAAATAATTCCTTTTCTTAAATCGTTCTAAACCACTGTCAAATTACCCTTACAATAAGCTGAAAATCAATAAACAAATACAAAACAAACATTGATTAAAATTCCATAGATTAGCTAAATGGCTGCCGCCTCTCATACTATATTATTAATCAACTTCCCCAAACACTGCAATATACTAATTACCTGTCACAAGTGACGCGCCGTAATCACTGCGAGCCGCCTGATTGAAATTGACAGTATGAATTTAAAATGCACATGCAGTTTACATCTTCATCTTAACTAATTTTGAAACTATTTTGACTAATATACCGTATCTAAATATGTTTTAGCTTCACGCTGTTTCCCCAGGTAGTAGGGTAGGCAGAGGGAACCTGGGAACCTAGTGTTAAGACATTATGACACCTTCGTTTCCCATTTTTCGCCGAATTCTGGATGCATTGCGTTGAGTGGCGGAAGTCAAATCACCGTATATATAATAATTAGCATTTCTTATGTTTTTTGTAAAATTATAAGAGAATGAAGTCACTCTTTTATTATTCTAGTTCATTTTTGCTAGTCAAAACATTGCGTTTTACGTAAGAATTCCTATTTATAAAACAAAAGAAAAGTTAATGTTAATTAGTTCTCAATTTTCAGACCGAATTTGAGACATCACCTGTTTGAGTGCCAATACTTAACACCGCGCTATGCTACTAGGGCGGGGAAACGAAAATAAAATTGACGATAGATTTTTATTTTTATCTAAATATTTATAATCATTATTATATTAAACACACACACTTTGTTACTAGTGCAAAAACAAAAAATATATGCCATTTATTCAAAGATTAACACAACCGATACAAAAATGTCGAGAGTAGTTGGAAACCAATTATACGAAATGAATTGATAATATTTTTCATTCAAAAAATTATGAAGATCCATCAAAGGAAAAATATGGATGTTCACATTAAAATAATAACCCATTAAAACATTGGAATTAAAAATGGTGCTTTATGTAATTTATTAACTGAATAAGAAATTAAATCGAAAATTGAAATGGTAATAATAACTGATTGAGGTCAGTCGTGGTGCAGGGGTACAAGCGTGCTACTGTTAACGTGACAGGTTGTGGATTCGATTTCCTCTCGAGGAAATGAAATATTTAATATTTTCGTTATCTCGATCTGGTAAGAAGACCAAAACGCGCCGTCGATTTCCGACACTCAACACGCAGAATTGGCGGAAACGAGAAAGAACGTAAATGTCTCCAAAGCAGGTTCCCAGGCTCTACGTACCGGAAATGCGGAATTCAGCGTTAAGGTTAAATAATAATAATAACTGATAAAGAATAAAATAGGTACTCATATATAAGGATATTCTTGACTACATCGAGGCACACCGTTGCAATAACGGTAGTCGTTTTTTATCAGCTTCACGCTGTATCCCGCACACTGCAGGGTAGGCAGAGGGAACCTAGTGTTAAGACACTCCGTTCCCCACCTTTTGCCGGATTCTGAAGACATTGCGTGTTGAGTGGCAGAACTCAACGCCGCCCTTTGCCTCGACACCAGAGCGAAAAAATGGAAATATAAATTTAAATAAATATTTAATCTCCTCGAGGTGGAGATCGAACCTACAACCAGTCGTGGTCAGTGATCGTGAGTCAAATATTACATTGCTAATGTTAATATTTAGCTTTGATATGCATTTATATTTGCGTAAATGCTACATAAATCTGTTAATCCTTGTTGTTAATGTAGGCTACAGCTCTCAAATTGAAATATTAAAACTTTTGGTACAACATATATAATTTATAAAATAAAATATATGAGGCCAGTCGCGGCGCAGGGGCACAAGGTGTATGCAAAAAAAAAATGTAATGCAAACGCAACTGGTTATGGGTTCAATAGCCAGAAAGAGAGAAAATAGAGGAAATGAAATATTTATTTAAATTTATATTCTAATTTCTTCCTTCTGGTTTGACACCAGAAGAGCAAAGCTGTGCGATGAGTTACGCCACCCAACACGCAATAATTCGAGAATTAGGCGGAAAGTGGGGAAAGGAGTCGTTCCCTCTACCTACCCTGCTGTATGCGGCTTACAGTGTGAAGCTGATAAAAAAAATATAGCGAAATCTAGGCAATACAATACACTTTGCCCAGATTAAACAAAAATACCGCGGTTTCCATAAAATAGAATAAATTAATTTTATACTAAATTCTTACCGTCTGCCTCGCAAAATACTTTACAATATGATAAAAAATAAAATACACCAAAAACGAATACAACCCAAGATTATTTCTAACTTTTACGTTACGGAGTGTATTGACATTGGGTTCTTTACTTCTCTCTATCGACCTGCCAAAACAAGCATGAACTTAAATAAAAAACGTAAAGACCGAAATAAATTGAATTAACAAAATTAAGGCAAGTCGTCGCTCAGGGGTACAGGTGTAACCTCTTTAAATAAATAAAGTAAATTTGAAAGATTGTGGGTACGATTCCCTCTCGAGGAATTTAAATATTACCATTTTCGTTTCTTCGCGCTGATGTCGAGGTAAAACGCGGCGTTGACTTCCGCCAGTGAACACGCAGTGCCTTCATAATTCGATTGATTAATGGGAATGAAGAGTCTTACCTAATACCCCGGCTGCCAGGTTCCCTCTGCCTACCTTACTATGTGCGTGAAACTAAAAAAAACATAAATCGTATAAAAGATAACATCTCATACATTTATAACACATACGATACATAAATTAAGGCGTAATAAAATGGAAAAATTGCAGTTTAACCCTCCAACCTAAACAATCCAATGAAATATTAAGCGAGCGCGCTACAAATCGTACCTTAACAAATAACCCCGTTTTAATTTGCAAGTTTAAGCGGCGGCCCCAGACTCCCGACTCCCGAGGAACCCATCCATCTTCCCAGCTCAGCATCCAGATAGCTCTGCTGCTATCTGATTTTTATTTCTGTATTATATATTTAATTTGTAAGGTATTATGGTTTCATATATTTTTTCATTTTATTATTATAGCTATTATAGTTATAATTGAGTATAGTATAGTTGAGGCCAGTCGTGGCGCAGGGGCACAAAGTGTGAATGTAAAACCGACTGGTTGTGGGTTCGATCCATTATTCCATATTTTCATTTCTTCGCTCTGGTGTCGAGGCAAAACGCGGCGTTGAGTTCTGCCACTCAACACACAATGCCTCCAGAATTCGGCAGAAAGTGGGGAACGGAGTGTCTTAACACTACTTACTCTGCTGTGTTCGAGATACAGCGTGAAGCTGATTTATTTATTTTAACTTGTTATAGTAAGTAATGAAAGACGAAATTGTAGAGGAGTTGAATTTCAAATTTACGCAAAAGTCAAAGAATATTGGTATTATTTTATCTCAGTCAAACAAGTGTGTGCGTCCCGATGCCACCGAGTATACAAAGTCACAATATAAGGCCGTTTAAGTATTACGTAAGCAGTTTTTTTGCAATTATTGATATGTCATCAAAAATAAGCAATCCTCTTAAAATATTTCATTGAACACGTCAAAAATAAGTAAACCCAAGATCCCCCCAACCCCCCGCCCGCCCCCCTACAGTGCTTACGTAATACTTGAACGGCCCCTATGCAGAAAAAATCTGAAAAAAAGAAAGTGAAAAAAGAGTTGTCTCACTGTTTTACTTCTGACAACTTAAAAAATTATTGAAATGTAACAACAACACATAATCAACGAACCGATTGTCTGAAACATTTCATCATCAAAATCAGTGATATACGAGTATGTATATAGTATCTGAATTCTGATAAATTAAAGCACAACGGCCACACGTTAACAAGGAAGCAATTAATCATGAAAACAACCACGAGCTCTCCATTTAAATAAAACTCAAAATTTTATAAATACGAATGTAACGGCGCTGTGGCGAGGCCCGCATACGTATATGCGATGCATACGACATCCACCGTAAATTTAAATAATTCCGAATTAAAAGAAATATATAATTTCATGAACTAGTGAAAGAAATTTTTTTATCTTCTTGTAAATGATATGTAAGTGCGGCGTTGAGTTCCGCTAATTAACACCCAATCGTAAGATCCGACGGAAACTAGGGATCGGAGTGTCTTAACGCTAGGTTCTATCTGCCTACGCTATTACGCTATACACATCAGAAGGCAAGATACAGTCAGCTTCTTCTGTAAGAATCCAAGTCCGTTCATGAGGCAAGTAAGAAATCGATGGCGGTAGTTTGAAATAATAATTATGTTAACTGACACACGGACGCACCTCAGTCTAACACCACATGTGACCACGGACTACTGCAAAGTATTCGAAACTTCGGTTTTCCAAAAATGTTTAATACTAAATTAAATTAAAAACTAAAAAATTAAATCAGATTCACGCTGTATCACGCATGCAAAGGGAACCTAAAGTTAAAATACTCCGTTCCTTACATTCCACCGAATTTTTGAGGCTGAGTGGAGGAACTCAACGCCGTATTTGTCTTGATACCAGAGCGAAGAAATTAAAATAGTATAATATTATAAGAAAAAATAATTCATATCTTCGAGTGGGCATCGAACTCACAACAGCACCACGACGGCATCATAATACTAAATATACTCAATTTATCCGTTAAATAGGTTAATTTAAAATAGGATACCTTTACTATTTGATACGACGCAAGATTTGAGCTTAAATCTAGAGTAAAATTAATTGAAAGTGCCCGTTTGTGTTCACAACATGCAACTTCAGCTTCTAACTGAAGCTCAATTCAGTTCAGTTCTTTAATTAGGCGTTTCGAACTTGCCAGTATAACTCAAAATCTCTTCGCTAATGTCACCTTGTATTGAGAACTCGAAGGAGTTTGTACGGTAAAAAAAGAGATAAAGCTATACAAAACTTTAAATTTTTTAAATATTTTTTTTAAGACTCTGGTTCTGCCTTGTGTTAATTTTTTATATTTATCGATGATAACATGCTGTATTTACTTTATGTAGTGTGCCATAGCAAGTGTGATATAGCAACATTATTATTTGATAGGCGGCCATGTTTGTAAGCAAAGTCCATATAAGACGGTAGATAATTCCTTTGAGGTAATTTGCTATATTGGGCTGGAGCGGTGAAGGCGAGTATTAGTCTATAAGGGGTCCCTGAAGCCTACACCTGTGGTGGCAAGTCCCAGGCACTGCTCTGAACCCATTAGTAATATTTGTATTTGAATTTATAATAAAATGTATACAATATTTAAATCTACAGTTTTCTTCAGATCATTCTATATTATTCAGTGTTGTCTTCTATTAAATATATCTATATTTAATAGAAGACAACACTTGTTAGTAAAAATAAATCAGTTTCACGCTGTATCCCGCACACAGCAGGGTAGGCAGAGGGAACCTAGTGTTAAGACACTGCGTTCCCCACTTTCTGCCGAATTCTGGAGGCATTGCGTGTTGAGTGGCAGAACTCAACGCCGCGCTTTGCCTCGACACCAGATCATAGAAATGGAAATATAAATTTAAGTAAATATTTCATATCCTCGAGTGGGGAACGAACCCACAACCAGTCGGCTTTACAGTCACACTTTGTGCTCCTGCGCCACGACTGCCCTCAATAATAATTGAGATTAATATATTAATATATAAACACTTAAAATACTGTGAGTATAAAAAATATCCATTTATCTGGACAAATATACAAAATAAGTTAAATACATTATGCTCTTACTCCATCACAGTTGGATAAAAAAGTTATTTCCCGTAGATTTCTACCTTCAATACAAGATAATTAAGCAACACAAAAGTTTAATTTTCGCTATAACAACGACGCAGTAAATATTGAAAGAAAGTCTAGGTGATTGAAGTGGTTTTTCGAGTTGTATGTATAATACATATTTTTTATTATTTTTGTATGGGAAACAATTACAAAAATATATGGATATAATCATATATAATGTTTTATTTCGTCGATATATTTTTTTTAAGAAATATGAGAACAATAAATCCTGTTCACGCTTTTTCACGCATATGGCTGAGTATGAAATAATTTCGTAGTTTTTTCGTATTTTTCTGAGTATGAAACGATTCCCTCTCGGAGGAATTATATATTAAAAATGTACATTTTCCCGCTCTGTTTATATGGCAACGTGCAGCGTTGAGCTCCGCCATTTAACATACAATGCCTCGAGAATTCGTCAATATGTCTTAAATGAAGTGTCTTAACGAAGCAAACAAATAAAAATTAATAATTAAATCATTATTATTTTCATAATTCTTGTTGTGTTGTCTTCTGTTCTTAGATTATAGCGTTCCGAATTTCTAGAATTAAATACCAAATTCTTTTTAAAAGTAACTCTAACCTTAAACAGGCTATCAATCTGTCATACTTTCAGCTTCACGCTGTAAAGGATAGGCGTTTCCCCCCGCCGAAATGGCGGAACTCAACGCCGCGCTTTGCCTCGACACAAAGAAATGAAAATATAAATTTGAATAAATATTTTCATGGAGTGAGGATCGAACCCACAATATGTCGCTTTTACAGTCACACTTTTTGCTCATTATTTCCTGTCATTATTTCCTTCGTCTTTTTTGTCAAATTTTCTACGTAACATTTTTGATCAGTACAAATCAGTACAATGTATTTATTGTATTAATATCAACGTAATAATGTTACAAAATATGAAAAAAAAACCTAGGTCTCTCATATATGTGGATCGTTCAATAAAGAAATAATAAATAAACAATTTATAAAGAATACTACAGATATACTGATATGCAATAAGCATTTGTTGAGTGATAGTTTCCACAAGCAATGCTTTATATTTTCTGCCTCTACCTCTACTCGGCCTAGTATTAGAAAATTCCAACTATTATAAGAGCTGCAGACAAGTTAAACTATACAGATCCCATTGGCATAATTATATAGTTCTTACAAAACTAAAATATGTATTGTAAGACGGTGATTGCCAGTTCAATTTGCTAACAAAAAATATGAACAATACATGTGTACCGAAGAAATTAAAAATAATAAGTAGAAGTAGTTTGGTTTCCATAAAATTTAATGAGCTAGATTGCGACAGCAATATTCATAACCACGAGGTCTTATTTGCTTATATAAAAGTCTATTTTTTATAATAATAATATCTATAATAAAGCGTCGTTGAGTCCGGCTACTCAACACACAACTCACAGAAATCGGTGCAAAGTGAAACGGATGTTTTAATGGGAAGAGAGTGTCTTGACACTACGTACTATTGCATATTTTCTTTTTTACAAAATTAAAAAGTACGTTACTTTCAATTTAATTATATCTATATAACAAGTGATACAAATTAATTTACGTATTGTAAAATTCTAAATAAATTCTATATTATACAAATTTAACGAGAAAAAAACTATTTCAATTGACTCAACTTAAAAAATAATTAAAATATTGTGTTAAAATATTAAGAGTTCTATATATAATAATTAGAACGTGACTTTGTTCGTTATACTGTTCTCATATTCAAACATCTACTGGAACACTTGTTTGAACTAAAAGCGCTATTGGAATAATTACCACAAATTATTGTTAATATTGTCGGACGAACCAACAAATCAGACATAAAATCCAGCTTATACAATGACTTTATTTACTCTTATTCTACACAATTCCATTATATATACACTCCTAGTTACAATATTTAAATATTAATTCTAATGACAAGTCGTCTCGACAAAATCTTAGAACGTAATGAACAGGAGTGCCTTTTTTTCGAATTGGCTTAATGCTGTTGACCTGGACTAGTCTTGACAGCGCCACCCGGCTGGGAGGGCCGAGAGTAGCTCACTCCTGAAGAAAAATTACGAGCTTTGATGGACGGACGCTCGTGAAGTGTTGGCTATCGCGGAGGAATGCCCCGCGTACGCTAATCATAGGGGATTTTGACCGTTGGGCCTCGTCGCGCCGAGGCACGGACGTGCCGTGAGATAGGACTGACCTCGCCGCCGCTTACGGCGGTGGAGAGTGGGATGGGAGACTGAAGAGAGAATCCTCCCTATGTATTGGGCATTTGCAGCAGTGATTGGATCGTCGGGATCCAAAAGGACGCTTCGAGGGCGTCGAAGACGTGGATGTGGATGAGGAGCGTACTTACACGCTTCGACAATGGGTTTGAGTGGGAATCTACACGCTCGTAGTAGCGCTTGACTAGACGCTTGCAGAATTCCTTGAGCTATTCTAGCTCAGAATCTTTATGAAGAGCACACACGAGTGCCGTGTCGTTTGTGCTTATATTGGTTATCTACCGGAAAAGACGCACACTATCGCCACTTTAATACAATCGATAATGGAAACAATATCAAATGACGTCCTACAACTATTACTACACTAAGTAATTTTTGCTAACAATAAGCACAAAATTATTAATAATGCTAAATTTTTTAACACAAAATGTTACTGGGTTTTTTTTTCGCTGTAGCAGTGAACCTGGTATTAAGATACTCTATTTTTAAAAGACACTTGCCATCGAATTCTGAAGCCGATGCGTGTTGAGTACTGTAACTCAATACCGCGCTACACAATCTATACTTATAATAAATCTGTAGAAAAGTCGTTTCTGTACATTGAAAATATTTAAAAAAAATAGCCAGGGTGTTAAAGGATAATTAACAGAATCCATTTCCAACATTTTTGGAATTTTTGTCTGTTTGTCTGTTTATCTGTTTGTCTGTTTGTCTGTTTATGTGAACACGTATCACGTAAAAAGTACACAATAAATTTAAGCAACTTTTATACATAAAAATTACAAAT